>JAWZYU010000013.1:40435323-40652323 GCA_038380435.1 Ryuthela nishihirai | reverse complement strand
TTACACTATTGGCGGGTGCCAACTCCCACAGAATGGCCATTTAACCGATTGTGGCAAAAAAATTTCCATTAGTGAAATGGCCAGGCCACAAAAACTCCCAGAAAGTTCAGTAAGAATGACGAGTAAGAAATTTTCACACTGACCACTGAGAGTTGTAGACAGAAATTTGTGAGACCTATGTTAAAGTAATAAAATGAATATGCTGTTTGAAACTATTTTTTAATATTAAATTTCTTCATTCAACCATTTTAGTCTGAAACGGTGTGAAAATGTTTAGCGCTGTGTTACTAATACTTACCTCCAAATAAATATCATTTTTATGCAAAATTAAAAAAACTTTATTAATTTAAATGACAGTTTACTTTCGTCTATGAGGAATATTAAATTATTTATCAATTTAAATTAATTACAAAAAATCCTAAACTTACTGTGGGGCGGCGATGGCTCAGTCGGTAGCGCGCCAGGAATGTAATCTGTAGTTCCCAGGTTCGAAAGCCGTCATAGAAATTTATCTCTACAAAACTTCCCCGTCAGTATGTTGTGCTCGGAGAGCCCCCCCCCCCCCCCCCAATCCGTCGAATTGGATCGTTAAGCCATGGTCCAGTGGATCCCCAACTTCTGGGGGTTCTTGTGACCTGGCCATTTCACTAATGGAACTTTTTTTGCCACAATCGGTTAAATGGCCAAAACTGTCTAAGTTTTCTGTGGGAGTTGGCAGCCGCCAATAATGTAAAAGGATTTCTTAAGACCCATTTTTTTCCCTGAAAGAGCAGTTTTTGGCATCAAAAAAGTATAAAAAATTTTAAAACCGTTGATAAATTATTTTTCCAAAGAAAGAAGTATTAAATTTTTAAAATCAGAAAATTTGACTCTAAAAACATTCTTCGGAAAAATAATATATAAACGGTTTTCAAATTTTTTAAACTTTTTTAAAATGGAAGAAAAAATTTTAAACGATAAAATTTCTTTGAAAAAAATGAATTAAAGGTATTAAATTTTTAAAATTAAAAAA
The DNA here is from genome assembly GCA_038380435.1 of Ryuthela nishihirai. Taxonomy (NCBI): domain Eukaryota; kingdom Metazoa; phylum Arthropoda; class Arachnida; order Araneae; family Heptathelidae; genus Ryuthela; species Ryuthela nishihirai. The sequence continues at coordinate 40,651,311 of JAWZYU010000013.1, read as the reverse complement.
TGACTACAAAAACATTTTTCCGAAAAATAATATATCAAAATAATATATCAATATATTAATTTTTTAAACTTTTTTAAAAACGAAAAAAATTTTAAACGATAAAATTTCTTTAAAAAAATGAGTTAGAAGTATTAAATTTTTAAAATTAGAAAATTTGACTCTAAAAACATTTTTTTTTTCAAAGAAATTTTATCGAGTAAAAAAAAAAGTTTGTATAAAATATTTGAACCAGTAACCATTTTTTCTTTCTACGCCGAAAATGCTTCCTCCGCAAACAATTTAATTTAGAAATTTTAAAACGTTCCCATTTTTTAAGAATAATTTTTGAGGTTAAAAAATAATCATATGCTTAATAAGACAGTTTTTATTTTCTAATCGTGGCCGAGTGGTTAAGGCGAGGGACTAGAAATCCATTGTGGTCTCCCCCCCCCGCACAGGTTCGAATCCTGTCGCCTGCGGAGAATTTTTTTTTAAGTCGTCCCATGGCCGAGTGGTTAGCGCGCTTGACTACTGATCTAAGGGACCTAGGTTCGAGTCCAGGGTAAGGCATGGCTGTTTGTGTCGTTTTTCTGCTGAGGTCCTGCCATCCTCTCAGACCTTCTACTATGGCATATAAACTGACAGGCTCCTGTCAGACCTCTGTGGCAAGCAGCTGCTTGAGGGTTTTTTTTTTAAATTTATTTATTTACTTGCAAGAATAATATTGAAAGATATTATTAATAACAACCAAGCCTGAATCTAAATCACCATAACACAGTCATTTATGTAGTAGTGCGCCAAGCTCGTAATCTGTAGTTCCCAGGTTCGAGTCCCAGCTGGGTCAGCGTTGAGATTTATCTCCGCAAAATTCCCCGCCCTGCCCACGGTCAGAAGGGGGACACCGATGGGCTTGGAAAGGCCGTCGTCAGTCGGATGGGATGTTAAGCCGTGGTCCCGTGTACGGGAGAGCCACACCCTATGCACGTTAAAGAACACACTGGGTGGCCTTGACGAGAGGCTACCGTATGTCTCCCAACAGCTGTTCCAGTGGGTCCCCTCCTCCAACCTTCTCTGAGCCTTCGGGGTCCATGTGACCATGGCCATTTATCCCATGGTGTGCAAAAAAAGTGCCGCTCAGAGGTAAAATAACCTAGCCTGTAACTTTTTCAGAACTACGGGCGCCAGTTGTATAAGACAAGACTAACGAAATATATCAAAACAATAAAAGAAATTATCCTCCCCCCCCCCCCCCCAAGCAGCTTTTTGCCACAGAGAACTGATAGAAGCCTGTCAGTTTAATTCACCCTAGAAAAGATTTATGAAGCAGGCGAGACGGCACAAAAAGAAAATAAATATCCATTCCTTATCTGGGAACCAATATCCGCATTTCCTAACCCTTCGTTTAGGTTGAACTAACGTTAATGGATGGAAAACTCTGAAAATGGCGAAACTTTTGTCTTTAGAAACGAGGTTGCATTCAGCAGTGTCGGATTGTGTTGTTTTACCTCTGAGCGGCACTTTTTTTGCACACCATGGGTTAAATGGCCAGGTCACAAAGACCCTGAAAGCTCTGGGAAAGTTGGGAGAGGAGACCCACTGGAACAGCTGTTGGGAGACAGATGATAACCTCCCGTCAAGGTCATCCAGCGTGTTCTTTAATGTGTATGGCTTTTCCTCACACAGGATCACGGCTTAACCCATCCGACGGACGACGGTCTTTCCAAGCCCATCGGTGTCCACTACTGACCGTGGGCAAGGAGGAGAATTTTGCGGAAATAAATCTCAATGTTAATCCAGCTGGGACTCGAACCTGGGCCCTACAGATTACGAGACTGGCGGCTACCGACTGAGCAATCCCCGCCCCCCAGCAGTGTCGGAAATAGGTATTCACGTGCCGGATATAAAAATTATCTCCGCCAAATAGTTAGTATAATTTTTTGACTAATAAAATTGTACAATTCTGCATATATTTACCACAGAGATAACGTAGCAGCGAGAAATAATAATACACACGAAGAAAAAAAAACTTCTATAATGAAAATGAAAATTACTTTAATAATGAAAAAACATAATGAAAGAAAACTACAAACAGGAAAGAAATGATTTTGCTAAAAAAAATGAGTATCGCGTGAGTGGTACAAGAACATTCTTTATCTCTTAATCATAACATCTCTCGCTTCCATCTGAGATGTCAGCGTTGAGATTTATCTCCGGAAAACTCCCCGCCCTGCCCACGGTCAGTAGGGGACACCGATGGGCTTGGAAAGGCCGCCGTCCGTCGGATGGGAATTTAAGCCGTGGCCCCGTGTGCGGGAGAGCCATACCCTGTGCACGTTAAAGAACACGCTGGATGGCCTTGATGGGAGGCTACCATCTGTCTCCTAACAGCTGTTCCAGTGGGTCCCCTCCCCCTTTCTCTGAGCCTTCGAGATCCATGTGACCTGGCCATTTAACCCATTGTGTGCAAAAAAGTGCCGCTCTGAGGTAAAACAACCCAAATCCATCTGAGATGTTCACCACTAAACAATTAACGGCTAGATCACATCTCACTTTTGACTTACAAAAATTATTTAAATTTAACGCATTTTTCAAGAAAAATTTCAAAGACCTGTAAAATGGAAGGGAAAATGTTTTACTGCATTTGAAAATTCAGTCTCTTGGATTTTTTATCTTTGAATTTTTTACTACTCGAGTGTGTTTTTTTGCCCCCTCCTCCTCTCTCGATTTTTTTCCCTAGATTCGTGCCAGTTAGTGAGCAACATTGGAATGTTACTGTTCCCGATCATAGATGGCGCTACGAGCGGCAATATCTGGATGATTTAAAGTCGCAATTAGCTGGAAAGGCAGATAACCGTTCATAGAGTAGTGGTGAGAATACTCGGCATGTAAGAATGGGTCACTCATTTTTTTCAGTAAAGTTATTTCTTGAATTCTATGTAAATATAGTAATCTGTGGGTTGGGTTGTTTTACCTCTGAGCGGCACTTTTTTGCACACCATGGGCTAAATGGCCAGGTCACATGGACCCCGAAGGCTCAGAGTAGGTTGGGGGAGGGGACCCACTGGAACAGCTATTGGGAGACAGATGGTAGCCCTCCGTCAAGGCCATCCAGCGTGTTCTTTAACGTGCACAGGGTATGGCTCTCCCGCACACGGCGCCACGGCTTAACGTCCCATCCGACGGACGGCGTCCTTTCCAAGCCCATCGGTGTCCCCTACTGACCGTGAGCAGGGCGGGGAATTTTGCGGAGATAAAACTCAACGCTGACCCAGCTGGGACTCGAACCTGGGAACTACAGATTACGAGCCTGGCGCGCTACCGACTGAGCCACCAACGCCCCGTAGTAATCTGTAGAATAAATTACAGGAATTTGCGAATAACATAAACAAAATGTACTTTTCTTTAAATTTCTATATAAAAATAGCATTTTCTATCACTATTTTTATAAAATAAGTTTTATTTGTCTTTCTGTATACATGTTATAAGCAATCCTTAAATCTTGCTGAAGATTTTTAAAGTTTATTTTAGGATATAGACTAATTTCAGTTACACATTATTTTTTATCTTCTTTTTAATACATAAATTTTTAAATATATATTTATAAGTTTATACCCTATTTAATTACTAGCAACTACGTTAGTCTGAAATAAGTGATGTTTAGTTTTATAAAATATAATTTCGATATTTTTATGCAACATCTAATTTTAAAAACTCATTAAATTATTTTGAATTGAGCTTAGAATCTAAGTAACATATGCTGCAAATCGTAAAAAATAATTACCTACCAGTAAATTCTTAAATCCATTTGTGTGTCCATTAGAATTTTGCGCCCTGAGGTGATCTGATTTTGAGATAAGGAGTGGAGTGAGTAGACGTGTTTTCTTAGAGCTCCGGAAATCAGCGGTAAGTCTTGTCCGGAAGTTTGTTCGCCGCCATCTTGATTATATTCGAAGAAAACTGTCTATATGAGACAATGTCGCCTCCGAGTGACCCCAGAACGGAAAGAACTTTCCGGATTCGACATTCAGACGTCACAATTATTGAACTTTTGGACAAACTTCAAGAAATTTGTGGCGAAGATGAGATAGAAATTGTGCAAGAAATGTTGAAAGTAATTTCGATACTTACCGTTGTTGAATTGGCAGTGTCTGCTAAAATTAATGATTGGACTTCGCCTACAGTATGTGATAAGCCCATTACCATACAATTCCTTGGCTCACCCATTAGGACAGTTTACATCTCCAAATTGCAATTTTATTTTACCAATGATAAGATTGAGCAAGAGCTTTCGCATTGCGGAAATCTCTAGTGAGAGATATTACGAAGAAAGGTTCAGCAAAATTCTCACTGCTACGAGAATAGTCAAGATAGAAATGAAAAAGGATATTCGCAATTACTTGCAAATTGAGAAGTATACCGCTACCATTTTTTATAGCGGCATGGCCAAACAATGTCGCAGATGCTCTTGTCCCACTCACACGGAGGGGCGGGGGTGTCTCAGTCGGTAGCGCGCCAGGCTCGTAATCTGTAGTTTCCAGGTTCGAGTCCCAGCTGGGTCAGCGTTGAAATTTATCTCCGCAAAATTCCCCGCCCTGCCCACGGTCAGTAGGGGACACCGATGGACTTGGAAAGGCCGCCGTCCGTCGGATGGGACGTTAAGCCGTGGCCCCGTGTGCGGGAGAGTCATACCCTGTGCACGTTAAAGAACACGCTGGATGGCCTTGACGGGAGGCTACCATCTGTCTCCCAACAACTGTTACAGTGGGTCCCCTCCCCCAACCTTCTCTGAGCCTTCGGGGTCCATGTGACCTGGCCATTTAGCCCATGGTGTGCAAAAAAGTGCCGCTCAGAGGTAAAACAACCCAAACAACCCACTCACACGATACTCATTTATTTTAGCAAAATCATTTCTTTCCTATTTGTAGTTTTCTTTCATTATGTTTTTTCATTATTAAAGTAATTTTCCTTTCCTTTATAGAAGTTTTTTTTTCTTCGTGTGTATTATTATTCCTCGCTACGTTCGTTATCTCTGTGGTAAATATATGCAGAATTATACAATTTTATTAGTCAATACTCTGAGGACAATTGTCCCAAATTCGGCACAGATTAGGAGCTGCTGTAGCTTAGGAGCTGCTGTAGCGGAAAGTACCGATGAAATTAAGACAAGAGAAGTCCAAAATTCGGAAGAGGGGGATACTACAGTTTTAGTCATTTCTGCAAAAAGCTCCAGAACTACCCCAAAAAAATGCCTAGAAGTGATATAAGAAAAGAAAATACTGACGCCAGCCCAAAAATGCAAGAAAAAAAATTCATATTCCAACTCAATTCTCTGGAAAAATAACATCCGCAATTGTGAGTAAAAAAGTTCAAGAAGTTAAATCTTCAGTAAACCTTGCGACTCCAACCAGCAGCAGCAATAAGAGGAAAAGTCTATCTCCCATTGACTTTCGCAAGGTCTCCCGTTACTTGCCAAAATCGCAAATCACGCCAACGATAAGAAATTTTCTATTTTTCCTTGCTGAGAACAAGAACTCTAAACCGGAAAAAAACACTGACCAGAACCCTTAAGGATAGTAAGCAAATTCTTACCAAATATCGGTCATTCTACACGGCATTAGTCAATGAGAAATAAACGCACACGCAACCAATTTGCTGCGCTACTAATCATTCTTTGAGGAAGGAGGTCTGCCCTTGGTTGGTTGAAAACGCTATGTATAGAGGTTGGGTTGTTCTACCACTGAGCGGCACTTTTTTGCACACCATGGGCTAAATGGCCAGGTCACATGGACCCCGAAGGCTCAGAGAAGGTTGGGAGAGGGGACCCACTGGAACAGCTGTTGGGAGACAGATGGTAGCCTCCCGTCAAGGCCATCTAGCGTGTTCTTTAACGTGCACAGGGTATGGCTCTCTCCCATACACGGGGCCACGGCTTAACGCCCCATCCGATGGACGGCGACCTTTCCAAGCTCATCGGTGTCCCCTACTGACCGTGGACAGGGCGAGAGTTTTGTGGATATAAATCTGAACGCTGACCCAGCTGGGACTCGAACCTGAGAACTACAGATTACGAGCCTGGAGCGGTACCAACTGAGCCATCCCACCCCTATGTATGGAGAAAACGAATCTGATTGAGCCTGTTTTGTGTGGTGGTATTTTGTTTGCGGTATTTTCCCTTTTCTTGTTTTATGTTTTCTGCTTCCTTTATTATTTTTCCCTTTCTCTTGCCCCATCTCACTTTCTTTCCCCTTTTTCCCCTATCCCTATTTTCTTCCTTTCTTCCTTTACCTATTAAGATAGCTTACTGAGACGTCTGATGTCGCTGTAAGCACTTTCTTTCTAACACAGTTTATTTTTTCCCCGATATTCTAAATTTTTCTTCTTAGCTCTCTGGGCTTTAGCATTTGCTGTTTAGTCTAAACTTCTTCTTGCCATAACGGGACAATGCAGATGAAAGAGGTATGAAAATACAGATGAAAGAGGTATGAAAATGCAGATGAAAGAGGTATGAAAATGCAGATGAAAGAGGTATGAAAATGCAGATGAAAAGAGGTGTGAAAATGCAGATGAAAGAGGCCCATAGTCCGGTACTCTTTACGTCCTTCCATGATCTTTGATCTGAGGTGGTCTCCATTTGCCCAAACCAAGTTCTGGCACTGGCAGGGACCTCGAATTTCTAGGGGCTATTGCATACGTTTTTATAATGAGAAGTACATGGATAAAGTCCACTTTCACTGTATGGGGATAGATATCATTGGGAAATCAAAATTTCAAGTTGTATAACTAGTATTACTGTAAAATTTCGCTGAAATAGTAACGAAGGTTTTATTTTTAGCTCTTTTTTTGTAAAATTAACTCTTGTTTTCACAGTCCACCTACCTGCCCATCCCCCCATTTTTAGATAGCCCGTGGCTTCGTTTCTAGGCAAACTTTCGATATTTTTTCCCGTTTCGTCAGATTTTGGCACTCAGATACTTGACCAAACGGTCCCGAATTTCATATGCAGATTCTCTCTGTGTTGGGGGCGGGGGTGGCTCAGTCGGTAGCGCGCCAGGCTCGTAATCTGTAATTCCCAGGTTCGAGTCCAAGCTGGGTCAGCATCGAGATTTATCTCCGCAAAATTTCCCGCCCTGCCCACGGTCAGTAGGGGACACCGATGGGCTTGAAAAGGCCGCCGCCCGTCGGATGGGACGTTAATCCGTGGCCCCGTGTGCGGGAGAGACATACCCTGTGCACGTTAAAGAACACGCTGGATGGCCTTGACGGGAGGCTACCATCTCTCTCTCAACAGCTGTTCCAGTGGGTCCCCTCCCCCAACCTTCTCTGAACCTTCGGGGTCCATGTGACCTGGCCACTTAGCCCATGGTGTGCAAAAAAGTGCCGCTCAGAGGCAAAACAACCCAACCCAACTCTGTGTTGGTTAAAAATCAGGTTCCTACCTGCAAAGGTTTTGGGGTGGGATGGCTCAGTCGGTAGTGCGTCAGGCTCATAAACTGCAGTTCCCAGGTTCGAGTCCCAGCTGTGACAGCATTGAGATTTACATCCGCCAAACTCCCCCGTCTTGCTCTCAGTCAGCATGGGACACTGATGTGCTTGGAAAGGTTGCCGCTCGTCGGATGGGATGTTAAGCCGTGGTGCCGTGTGAGGGAGAATCATCCCTTTGAAGGTTAAAGAACACGCTGGATGGCCTTGACAGGAGAGCTGCCCAGTGTGTCCCCTTCTCCCAACCTTCTCTGAGCTTTCGGAGCCCTTGTGACCATATGTGTGCAAAAAAGTGCCACTCAGCGGTAAAACAATGCAAACAAACTGCAATGGAACGCTTCAAAATAATACTGACCTTTGAAATGTGCCTGATTTGTCTACGACAGCAGAGATACACGTTGTTATTAACAAATATAATTCTATCACACTCCAATGGATCCCAGGTCACTGTGGAATTGAAGGTAACACATGGACTGACTTTTATGCCAAAAAAGGCTTCTCCCTTCCTACCATTACCGCCCCCCCCCCCACTCACCACTTTTTTGTCAACTTTAAAAATGAAACCAAAAAAATTGAACATCAAACACTAAAAAAATACTAGAGAGGCCTTATTTACCAGATTAAAACAATTATTCATCACTGATTTTACCCTATCCACTCTACAACTCAACAAAATTGCCTAAATTCTCTTTTCCTTGCTGACACAAACTTGCTTGGTAGGCTTTGAGCCTCTTCTTTTCCTTTGGCATTTTCTTGTTATATATTAACAAATAACTCTTTTGTTTTTATCTCTAACAATATTTTCCTGTTAAATTATTACCTAAAACCCCCTTCCCCCCCCCTTTTTTTTTCAATGTTTACCTATATAAAATTTATATAAAAAAAAGGAGATAAAAAAAACACCATAAAAATGAAATTGCAAACTTTATAAAAGTGAAAATATAAACACAAATATATATATTCTGTCACAGAGTGCTGGAAATCTATCCAGCTGGAAAAAACAAGAAAGTTCACCGAAGTCCCAGTTGTATGTAATGTTCAAATAAAAAATAAAAAAGATACATGTTCACAATTAGCAGGGCACTGAATGGCAACAGTGGATTTCGCAGCGACTTCGATTTCCGGAGTTACAGATTTTTCGGAAGTATGCATTGATTTCAGTTTCCTGTTTAGGAATCTCGCCTTGAAATTCGGCACTGCAACTCAGACGACAACCAGAAACACACTGCGGAAGTTTGAAACCTCTACCACGATTTCCTGATGAGTTATGAATGCCACAGACACACAGATAGACATCTCTCATATTTATAGACTAGCTGAACGGCACCTGGGGCTGCCTAGGTCTCACTTTTAATCTGTATATTCTTATTTTTCATGCACTAAAGGCTAGTTTTGTGATACCACCCCTCCTCCTCGACACTCTAGCAAAGATAACAACACGAAGACTTTTCCGGCGATTCCTTAGGTCGTTGATGACGTCAGTGCTCCCTTTCATAGCTCTGTGGCTTTGCTCCTATGCAAATTATCACTGCCCGCGTCTCACTTTTAATCTGTATATGCTTACTTTCATTGCACTGAAGGTTAGTTTTGTGATCCCTTCCCATACTTTTTTTGCATTGGTTAATACGAAGAATTGCTCGGTTTTCTGACGTCAAAGCTCGCGCTCATAGTCCGTGACTTCATATCTACCCAAACTATACTGAGATTTATATCCGCAAAATTCCCCGCCCTGCCCACGGTCAGTAGGGGACACCGATGGGATTGAAAAGGCCGCCATTCGTCGAATGGGACGTTAAGCCGTGGCCTCGTGTGCGGGAGAGCCATACCCTGTGCACATTAAAGAACACGCTGGATGGCCTTGACGGGAGGCTACCATCTGTCTCCCAACAGCTGTTCCAGTGGGTCCCCTCCCCCAACCTTCTCTGAGGCTTCGGGGTCCATGTGACCTGGTCATTTAGCCCATAAATAAATAAATACCCCCTCATGCAGCTGCTTGCCACAGAGGTCTGACAGGAGCCTGTCACTTTATATGCCATAATAGAAGGTCTGAGAGGATGGCAGGACCTCAGCAGAAAAACGACACACACATCCATGCCTTACCCGGGGCTCGAACCCAGGTCCCTTAGATCAGTAGCCAAGCGCGCTAACCACTCGGCCATGGGACGGCTCATGGTGTGCAAAAAAGTGCCGCTCAGAGGTAAAACAACCCAACCCAAACTATCCAGATTTTTATTTCCGTGTGGCTGATAGATTTTGCTGCCCTATGGCTCCCGTGATATTTAATTGAATGGTTCAAATTTCCTACACAGCTTCCCATCACGTGCCCTGGTGGTTGGTTAAAAAATGAGATTCCCACTTGGCCCGTGGCTTCATTTCTACCCAACTTGTCGCTGCTGGGTCTCACTTTTAATCTGTACTATTTGTTTTGTACTGCACTAAAAGTTAGTTCTGTGAGTTCTACCTTCCTCTCGACACTTTAGCATGGATTCAACACAAAGAATGGCCCTTGGTTTCGTCGTAAACTATAGAGAGTTTGTTCCGACAGATTTTTACCGATCTTCCTATTGCTTTTCAGTCGTCATTTGTCGGTTTGTCAAAACAGTTGTCCCTTCATATTCGCATTCACTTCAAAGGAAGAGAGGGCGCCGGCAATTTTGTTGACTAGGAAAATCGGCATCCTCTCTTCCTTTGAAGTGAATACCAATTTACTGACTGATTGCACCATCGATATGCTTTAGTTTTATTTTCTAATTTTTAGGGTGCACATAGGAAGATAAGTTTTTTCTTAATTTTTTTAATTTATTTATGATACTCTATGGATCCCGATGTGCTTGACCGAACGGTTCCAAATTTAATACGCTGGTTCCTCGTGCCATACTCCGTATTGGGTTAGAAAATCGTTCCCAGCTGCAACGGGACATCGTAAAATAACAATCCTTTGGAAATATGGGGAATCTGGCAATGGCTTTGGTTGGGTTGTTTTACCTCTGAGCGGCACTTATTTTGCACACCATGGGCTAAATGGCCAGGTCAAAAGGACCCCGAAGGCTCAGAGAAGGTTGGGGGAGGGAACCCACTGGAACAGCTATTGGGAGACAGATGGTAACCTCCCGTCAAGGCCATCCAGCGTGTTCTTTAACGTGCACAGGGTATGGCTCACCCGCACACGGGGCCACGGCTTAACGTCCCATCCGACGGACGGCGGCATTTTACAAGCCCATCGGTGTCCCCTACTGACCGTGGGCAGGGCGGGGAATTTTGCGGGTAGGTGGGTCATGCTCCCTTAAAATATTAGTAAGGGTAATAGAGGTGAAAAAATTATTAAACTTACTTATATTCCATGCATTTTTGAAGAAATTTTTTGAAGAGCTGTGAAACGTAGGGGGAAATTTTATACTGCATTGGAAATCAAGTCTCTTGACCCCCCACCCCCCATATTTTTCTAGATCCGGTCCTGCTGCACGGGGCTCTTGATCCGTCCCTGGTAGCAGGTGTTGGTCCCTTAAGAAAGCTTTTTTGGTCTACTAATGTAACAGCGAACTACAATGACTGTGAGGTGTTACTAAATAGTCTGGAATTTATTTGCTCAATTACTGCAAATTGCTTTTAAAGAATTGCTATCTGTCAGTTCAACGATCTGTTCCAGATCTGCCACAGGACATACTCGACTATCAATTATTCATGGAGCTAACAATCACTTATTTCCAGCCTCGTTCCCAGTACACATCGGCTGCCAGCACCGTAATTCCAAACCAACCTGAAGAGAAATTTCCGCTGCCGCGTTGAACGGCCAGCAGGCATTGTCCAAGCACCGCACCCAAACCTTTAGCGAGTCACACTGCTAAGATGGCGGACTATGATAGTGGGCTTAGTTGATGGATGAGCAACATTAGCAGCACAAATGACGATGAGAGGATGTTCGCGGGTTGCGTTGGCATTTATTTTTCCTATTCTCTTCCCCCACCCTCCCCACAACCTCCCCCTCACTCTCCCATCTCACAAACCCTCCTCAATGATTCATTGGGGACATCGACTGAGTGTAACGGAATGGAAACGTGTAAGTTTGCTTTACCTCTGAGAGACGCTATTTTTTTTTGCACACAGTGGTCTTAAATAGTCAGGTCACAAGGATCCCAAAGGTTCAAAGCAGGTTGGGGAAAGGATTTGGGTTGTTTTACCTCTGAGCGGCACTTTTTTGCACACCATGGGCTAAATGGCCAGGTCTCATGGATCCCAAAGGCTCAGAGAAGTTTGGGGGAGGGTACTCACTGGAACAGCTGTTGGGAGACAGATGGTAATCTCCCGTCAAGGCCATCCAGCGTGTTCTTTAACGTGCACAGGGTATGGCTCTCTCCTGCACACGGAACCACGGCTTAACGTCCCATCCGATGGACGGCGGCCTTTCCAAGTCCATTGGTGTCCCCTACTGACCGTGGGCAGGGCGGAGAGTTTTGCGGAGACAAATCTCAACGTTGACCCAGCTGGGACTCGAACCTGGGAACTACAGATTACGAGCCTGGCGCGCTACCGACTGAGCCACCCCTTGGGGAAGGGAAACCTCTGAACAGATTTATCAGAAAGATGGAAGCCTTCCTTCAAAGCTATCCAACGTGTAAGATAATGTGCTTAGGCATGTCTGCTCTCTCTTGCACACGGAACCACGCCTTAACATTGCGACTAACAGCCTTTTCGAACCCATCATCATAAGGGAAGATATGAAATGAATACGGACCAGAGAAGAAAAGGCAACAGATACATTATTGCATCTAAAATACAAAAAATAATATTTATTAAAACAGTAAGAAGTGCTAAAATGTAACTGACTCTGGTGTTATTTGCTGACACTATTATAGTCATCTATAAATAAATTAAAAGTTTCGTTCTGTTGACAAGGAACACTTGAAATAATTTGGTTTCGTCTTGAGTGGGATTCGAACCCACGTCTCGCAAAAGCATGCCAAGGGTCATAACCACTAGACAACCAGCAGAGATTAACCATTTTTTTTCAACAATGGGACATAAAAGCATTCCCGCATATTTTGTTGATTCGCCACTGGCGCCATCTGAGTTTGGAATCGGGCAACCAAGCTGTCTCATATGACGAAAGTAATATTTGTCACTCATGCTCGCAGCGTTATATAAATAATTCAGTGATAAAGTATCACATGAAATGTCCTGTTGGCGAGAAACACTCGAAATAATTTGCTGAAAAAAATTTGCTTTCGTCCTCATTGGGATTCGAACCCACGTCTCCCAGTAGCATGCCGTATTCAGTTTTGACGGATTAGTACTTACAGCGTGGTTGGATATCAAGTCTGAGGTCCAGATTAAAATTCTGATAATTCGGGACTGTTTTACCTCTGAGCTGCCCTCTGTTTAAACGTAATGGACTAAATTGCCAAGCCACAACGACCCCAAAGGTTCAGAGAAGGAGACTATCTTAATAGCTCTCAGGAGGTAGATGAAAGCCTCCCATGAAAGCCATCCAGCAGATCCCCTTACTCACAATGCACAAAGTATAGATTTCCTGGACATGGAGCCACGTCTAATGTCCTGCCATAAGTAACTAGAAGAACGTATATCGACTCTGGCACATACGGGTTGGGTTGTTTTACCTCTGAGCGGCACTTTTTTGCACACCATGGGCTAAATGGCCAGGTCACATGGACCCCGAAGACTCAGAGAAGGTTGGGGGAGGGGACCCACTGGAACAGCTGTTGGGAGACAGATGGTAGCCTCCCGTCAAGGCCATCCAGCGTGTTCTTTAACGTTGGGTTGTTTTACCTCTGAGCGGCACTTTTTTGCACACCATGGGCTAAATGGCCAGGTCACATGGACCCCGAAGGCTCAGAGAAGGTTGGGGGAGGGGACCCACTGGAACAGCTGTTGGGAGACAGATGGTAGCCTCCCGTCAAGGCCATCCAGCGTGTTCTTTAACGTGCACAAGGCATGGCACTTCCGTACACGGGGTCACGGCTTAATGTCCCATCCGATAGACGGCGGCCTTTCCAAGACCATCGGTGTCCCCTACTGACCATGGGCAGGGCGGGGAGTTTTGCGGAGATAACTCTCAACGCTGACCCAATTGGGACTCGAACTTACGAGCCTGGCGCGCTACCGACTGAGCTACTCCCACCCCACACATATGGGAATCTCGTTTTCAAAGACAACAAAGATTTTGGTTTCCCTAGAGTTTCACTCACTTTTAATTCGAGCTAATGAATGATGGGGGAAAATGCAAATAGTATTTTATTAGTAATTATACAACAGGAAAAGTATTTTCTTTTTATTCTTTCAATTTAAAAAGTTACTTTTCTCACACCCCTCTGAGAAAGGGGGCAGATTGTTGCTGTCAGTGGAATATCTCTTGCCACCTACATTTCAAATTTCTACCATAAACAGGTCAGGTGCAACATTCGTTAAAAGTTCGCCGTTTCCATATTTAGCGACCTATAACGATGTAGCTTAAAACTACCAAAGGGTTAAAAAAATGCTACTATATTTCATTAGTACCAACTAAAAAACTGTCTTCGAATTATTTCTTAAACGAAACAGTCGCATTTCCCCAACTCTGGGGCGGGGGTGGCTCAGTCGGTAGCGCGCCAGGCTCGTAATCTGCAGTTCCCAGGTTCGAGTCCCAGCTGGGTCAGCGTTGAGATTTATCTCCGCAAAATCCCCACCCTGCCCACGGTCAGTAGGGAACACCGATGGGCTTGGAAAGGCCGCCGACCGTCGGATGGGACGTTAAGCCGTGGCCCCGTGTGCGAGAGGGCCATACCCTGTGCACGTTAAAGAACACGCTGGATGGCCTTGACGGGAGGCTACCATGTGTCTCCCAACAGCTGTTCCAGTTGGTCCCCTCCCCCAACCTTCTCTGAGCCTTCGGGGTCCATGTGACCTGGCCATTTAGCCCATGGTGTGCAAAAAAGTGCCGCTCAGAGGTAAAACAACCCAACCCAACCATTGTTGCCAATGATAACTTCATGACCTTCGCATTCCACCATCAAAATTTGACATTTTGTAGCATAAATACATCGTTTGGCAACACTCATTAAAATTTTTTGTAATATTCGTTTTTTTCCAATGTTAGAGGGGCAGTTGTAGCTTTTTGAACATTCGTAAAGTACAAATCGTAATAATTCGTTAATACCTATCCAACTCAAAAATAAATTTTAATTTATCTCTAAAAACAAACAATTATCTCGTAAAACAATTGCGTTTTCCCATCCTCCCGGGTCTATAAAAAAATAAAAATAAATAAATACCCCCTCAAGCAGCTGCTTGCCACAGAGGTCTGACAGGAGCCTGTCAGTTTATATGCCAGAGTAGAAGGTCTGAGAGGATGGCAGGACCTCAGCAGAAAAACGACACATTACATCCATGCGTTACCCGGGGCTCGAACCCAAGTCCCTTAGATCAGTAGCCAAGCGCGCTGACCATTCAGCGAGGGGACGGGTAAGGGGCAACTTATCCACGCCCAGGTAAGGCGTGGATGCTTGTGTTGTCCTTCTGCTGACGCCCCTTTATTAATATTCATAATTAATAAAGGGGACGTGGACTGTTACGTCATGATTACGTCATAGGAGGGAGAGGGCGTGGACTGTGACGTCATAGGGGGAAAGCACTGTGCAAAGAGAATCCGTAGGTTGGTAGCAAACTACCCTATGACGTAACAGGCCACGCCCCATATGACGTAATCATGACGTAACAGGCCACGCCCCTTTAAAAATATTCATAATTCATAAAGGGATCGTGGCCTGTTACGTCATGATTACGTCATAGGGGGAGGAGGCTCCTGTTAGACTGTGGACTCTGTGGCAAGCGAACTGCTTACGGGAACATTTAGGCCAGCCTTTCAGGCCAGACCTTAATCACAACCACAAAGATGCTGTCGCCTTGGACAGGGTTAATGGGTTAAATGGTCAGGTCACAAGGACCCCTAGGGCTCAGAGAGGGTTGAGAAAGGGACCCATTGGACAGTTGTCAGGAGACAAATGATAACCTCCCGTCAAGGGCATCCAGCATGCTCTTTAACGTGCACAGGGTTATGGCTCTTCCGCACACGGAGCCACGGCTTAATATCCCATCAGACGGACGGTGGCCTTTCCCCTACTGACCGAGGGCAGGACGGGGAGTTTGCGGAGATAAAGCCTGGACAGGATCGCTATATCAGGGGTGCGTGCTACCAGTCGTCCTTTAACAAGTTAGGAGTCGCCCACGGCATGCTGAGGAGTAGATTTAGTTTTCAAGAAGGATATTTTTGTGCTAAATTTTTTTTAGATATGTTTACCGTAAAAAATGGAAATGCTTTTTTAACACGTTAAGCCCAGTTAAATTACTTATTTTCAATAGTTTACTATTTTTGGTACTCTCTTTAGGGTTTTATATTGGAAAGTAAATTAATATTTAGTAGCCCTCCAAAGAAATCCTAAATTAAAAGTAGTCTTCGGTGCGAAAATATTTGGCCACCCCTGACTGGATTGTTTGGATTGTTTTACCTCTGAGCGGCACTTTTTTTGCACACCATGGGCTAAATGGCCAGGCCACAAGGACCCCGAAGGCTCAGAGTAGATTGGGGGGAGGGGACCCACTGGAACAGCTGTTGGGAGACAGATGGTAGCCTCCCGTCAAGGCCATCCAGCGTGTTCTTTAACGTGCACAGGGTATGGCTCTCCCGCACACGGGGCCACGGCTTAACGTCCCATCTGACGGACGGCGGCCTTTCCAAGCCCATCGGTGTCCCCTACTGACCGTGGGCAGGGCGGGGAAATTTTGCGGAAATAAATCTCAACGCTGACCCAGCTGGGACTCGAACCTGGGAACTACAGATTACGAGCCTGGGGCGCTACCGACTGAGCCACCCCCTGACATACTTTCGATTATAGAAAGCCAGTGGACAAGCTCAGCTCTACTACTACTCCTCCGAAGTTTTGACGTCACCATAAGTAGTCCTATGATCGATTACTGTAAAAGTTGCACTTTGTCGTCTGTCCGTCTGCAGATATTCAACTTTTTTATTTTTTAAAAATAAATTAAAAAATTCTTTTTTGGTTAGGATGGGTATTGATGAAATATTACGATCCGAACTTTCGAAATCAACCAATATTTCTACTTGCAGTCTCCAAAGATGGAAATATTCGAAATTTAAATACTTCTAACGAATATTGTAAGTGATGTAATTATGTCAGAAATTTGAAATTCTGATGGTGAAATATGAAGGTCACAAATGATTTTTTACCCTTACCCCCAGGAGGGGGAGGGTATTTGGAAACGCTATTTTTTGTTTTAGGAGCAAATTGTTTTTAGTGATAAATTTAAAATTCCTTTTGGGTTGGATACGTATTAATAAACGAATATGGGTCGGGGGTGGCTCAGTCGGTAGCTCAGTCGGTAGCGCGCCAGGCTCGTAATCTGTAGTTCCCAGGTTCGAGTCCCAGCTGGGTCAGCGTTGAGATTTATCTCCGCAAAATTCCCCGCCCTGCCCACGGTCAGTAGGGGACACCGA
Organism: Ryuthela nishihirai; assembly: GCA_038380435.1. Classification (NCBI taxonomy): domain Eukaryota; kingdom Metazoa; phylum Arthropoda; class Arachnida; order Araneae; family Heptathelidae; genus Ryuthela; species Ryuthela nishihirai. The sequence continues at coordinate 40,634,348 of JAWZYU010000013.1, read as the reverse complement.
TGGGCTTGGAAAGGTATCCGTCCGTCGGATGGGACGTTAAGCCGTGGCCCCGTGTGCGTGAGAGCCATACCCTATGCACGTTAAAGAACACACTGGATGGCCTTGACGGGAAGCTACCATCTGTCTCCTAACAGCTGTTCCAGTGGGTCCCCTCTCCCAACCTCCTCTGAGCCTTCGGGGTCCATGTGACCTGACCATTTAGCCTATGGTGTGCAAAAAAGTGCCGCTCAGAGGTAAAACAACCCAACATAAACGAACGATTACTATTCAAATGTTTTTAAAATTTCATGAAAGTTTTGAGTATTCCGTCTGACAGTGGCAAAATTTTAAAATTTCGAAATTTTAAACGAGTATTGCAAACGATTTATTTTGTGCTAGAAATTTGGTAAGCTTAGTAGTGGAGTGTGGTGATCAAAGAGTTTACTCTGGCAGCAATAACTTGCCCCTTCACTCCCAGGTGGGGCGGGAAAACGGAAATTTTTCTTTTAAGATATTAATTAAATTCAACAGGTACTAACGAAATATGATGATTCATAGTTTCCAATTCCTTCAAAGACTTTTACGCCATTAGAGAGCGCTAAATGTAGAAATGTAAAACTGGAAGTCATATTGCAAACGATACATTTATGCTAGAAATTTGAAATTTTTGCGATAGATGTATCGAAGAAGAACGGATATTCAGAGTGGGTTGGGTTGTTTTACCTCTGAGCGGCACTTTTTTGCACACCATGGGCTAAATGGCCAGGTCACATGGACCCCGAAGGCTCAGAGAAGGTTGGGGGAAGGGACCCACTGGAACAGCTGTTGGGAGACAGATGGTAGCCTCCCGTCAAGGACATCCAGCGTGTTCTTTAACGTGCACAGGGTATGGCTCTTCCGCACACGGGGCCACGGCTTAACATCCCATCCGACCGACGGCGGCCTTTACCAAATCCATCGGTGTCCCCTACTGAACGTGGGCAGGGCGGGGAATTTTGCGGAGATAAATCTCAACACTGACCCAGCTGTGACTCGAACCTGGGAACTACAGATTACGAGCCTGGCGCGCTACCGACTCAGCCACCCCCGCCCAACGGATATTCAGAAATGGCACTAAAAGAAATATATTTAATATTTAAATGTGAAGAAATTGTATTATTTTTTATTAAAATTATAGCGGTGGCTATATACTTTTACAAGTATAGGTATAATTTTAAGGTTTTCAATGATATTTTAATATAATAATAATAAATAAATTATTTTATACATATGAACTGGATTATCCCTTAAATTTAGTTGATAAGAAATTGTAATTGTTTGATTTTAACGTAAAATATTGTAAATTTGTTTTTGCGTTGCATAGGGTTAAAAATATATTATTCTTTACACTTTCCAGTCACCCAGTAGTAAATTACTACTCTTCAGCCCCCCGGATTTGTTAATTGCTATTAACAGCAAATAAAAAAAATAAAAAATAAATACCCCCTCAAGCAGCTGCTTGCCACAGAGGTCTGACAGGAGCCTGTCAGTTTATATGCCACAGTAGAAAGTCTGAGAGGATGGCAGGACCTCAGGAATGTGTACAGCAACTGTACACGCTCCAGTTACCGTTCACAGCAAACTGGAGCGTGTGCAGTTACTGCACACGCTCCAGTTTGCTGTGAACGGTAACTGCACACGCTCAATATTTCTGTGAGTGGGCCCACACGATCCAGGTTTTTGTGAGCTCACACGATCCAATGTAAATGAAATAAAAATAAATACCCCCTCAAGCAGCTGCTTGCCACAGAGGTCTGACAGGAGCCTGTCAGTTTACATAGCATAGTAGAAGGTCTGAGAGGATGGCAGGACCTCAGGAATGTGTACAGCAACTGTACACGCTCCAGTTACCGTTCACAGCAAACTGGAGCGTGTGCAGTTACTGCACACGCTCCAGTTTGCTGTGAACGGTAACTGCACACGCTCAATATTTCTGTGAGTGGGCCCACACGATCCAGGTTTTTGTGAGCTCACACGATCCAATGTAAATGAAATAAAAATAAATACCCCCTCAAGCAGCTGCTTGCCACAGAGGTCTGACAGGAGCCTGTCAGTTTACATAGCATAGTAGAAGGTCTGAGAGGATGGCAGGACCTCAGGAACGTGTACAGCAACTGTACACGCTCCAGTTACCGTTCACAGCAAACTGGAGCGTGTGCAGTTACTGCACACGCTCCAGTTTGCTGTGAACGGTAACTGCACACGCTCAATATTTCTGTGAGTGGGCCCACACGATCCAGGTTTTTGTGAGCTCACACGATCCAATGTAAATAAAATAAAAATAAATACTCCCTCAAGCAGCTGCTTGCCACAGAGGTCTGACAGGAGCCTGTCAGTTTACATAGCATAGTAGAAGGTCTGAGAGGATGGCAGGACCTCAGGAACGTGTACAGCAACTGTACACGCTCCAGTTACCGTTCACAGCAAACTGGAGCGTGTGCAGTTACTGCACACGCTCCAGTTTGCTGTGAACGGTAACTGCACACGCTCAATATTTCTGTGAGTGGGCCCACACGATCCAGGTTTTTGTGAGCTCACACGATCCAATGTAAATAAAATAAAAATAAATACCCCCTCAAGCAGCTGCTTGCCACAGAGGTCTGACAGGAGCCTGTCAGTTTATATTGCATAGTAGAAGGTCTGAGAGGATGGCAGGCCCTCAGCAGAAAAACGACACAAACATTGCTAATTTTCCTTTTTGCTAAATTTCCTTTTTTTGGTTGAGGTAAATGTCTAGGTGAGTGGTCCCAACTTTATCATGTTGTCGCACACCTAGCACTGATGTACACTTCATAGCAGCTCATAGCAGCTCGTACTGGGTGCACTTCTTCACGACACACTTAGTACTGCGTTAATTTCATCGCGACACGAATAGTAGTGGGTTCACTTTGCCACGGCACATTTCGTACTGGGTTCACTTCATCGCAGCATACCTCTTATTGGGTTCACTTCGTTACAACACACCTCGTAATGGGTTCATTTCGTCATGACAAACCTAATACTGAGTTCATTTCATCGTGGAACAGATAGTAGTGGGTTCACTTTGTCACATAACACCTCCTACTAGGTTCACTTCATCGCAGCACACCTCTTATTGGGTTCTCCTTGTCACAGCACACCTGGTACTGGATTTACTTCGTCATGGCACACCTAGTACTGGGTTGATTTCGTCGCGGCGCAAATGCAAGTGGGCTCATGACACATCATTTCAGAACCAAGGAAAATATACAACACAACAAAATATATAACAATACACCGGCCCAGAACAGCCGTTCAGCAAAAGTAGACAATAAATGGGCTAAACTAAGTATACGCAAATATTAAAATTTAACTACTACTTTTAAAACTAGTTTTGAAATTTTTGAATATAAAATTTAACAGTTTTTTTTCAAATAGAACAGAATAAATTATTTATTTATTGCGATTATGTTAAACTATATATATATGTGTGTATTTTAAAAAAATAGGTAACTACCAGTTACCTTTTAAGACAAACTACAATTAAATAAATTAAACTCTTTTTATGGATAATGTCGATACGATAATCCCAGATGTCGGCTAATCCTAATTGATGGATGTCATTTCCATAACATCGTTTGGAGTGTTCAGCGGTATTGTTAGCTCTGCGACGGGTGGACGTTATTGCTTAAAACTCTTATTTTGAGTTCTGCTACTTAATTGAGTTAGAATATTTGATTTAATTATCATGGTTCCTTAGCAGTTCAAAGGTGGTATAAAAAGAAAACATGTTAATTTAATTATCGTTAACAAGGTGAAAAATGATAGAACAATTTTGATAAAGGCGTTCCTGAAAGAAAAGTTCTGAAGAATTTGGTTTAGATTTCGGATTTGAGTGACATTTATTCCTGAAGTGCCTTCCAACACTTTTGAGTTATCTGTTGATGAATAAATGTGCTGTCCTTTTTTTATTTCTTAAATAAAGACTCAAATTTTATTGTTTGTTTGAGATAGAAACCTCATAGAAAAGTGACTCTACATCTATGTACATACTTAATACATATTTATTTATAAGATCAGTACCATAGTTTGTTTTCATTTGTGTTCAGATCTTTTCGTCTTTCAGGGCCATCTTTTGCTTCACTAATCCATGCCCCTCCTTCTCCCAATTCATCCGGATTAACGAGGGTTTACTGTATATCTATGCAAAAATAAATTCTGTTAGTGCACTGTCCAGGCACCTACACAAGATTTAGTTTCAGGGGTGAGGGATGGGGGCGAGGGTAGGTCCGAGAATTTAGTTTTGGGGAGGTTCCGAGAATTTAGTTTTGGGGAGGGTCCCAGAATTTAGTTTTGGGGAGGGTCCGAGAGTTTAGTTTTGGGGAGGTCCCCAGAATTTAGTTTTGGGGAGGGTCCGAGATTTTAGTTTTGGGGAGGGTCCGAGAATTTAGTTTTGGGGAGTGTCCGAGAATTTAGTTTTGGTAAGGGTCCGAGAATTTAGTTTTAGGGAGGTTCCCAGAATTTAGTTTTGGGGAGATTCCCAGAATTTAGTTTTGGAGAGGATCCGAGAATTTAGTTTTGGGGAGGGTCTGAGAATTTAGTTTTGGGGATGTTCCCAGAATTTAGTTTTGGGGAGGGTCCGAGAATTTAGTTTTGGGAGGTTCCCAGGATTTAGTTTTGGGGAGGGTCTGAGAATTTAGTTTTCGGGAGGTTCCCAGAATTTAGTTTTGGGGAGGTTCCCAGAATTTAGTTTTAAGGAGGTTCCCAGAATTTAGTTTTAGGGAGGTTTCCAGAATTTAGTTTTAAGGAGGTTCCCAGAATTTAGTTTTGGGGAGGGTCCGAGATTTAGTTTTGGAGAGGTCCGAGAATTTAGTTTTGGGGATGGTCTGAGAATTTAGTTTTGGGGAAGGTCTGAGAATTTCGTTTTCGGGAGGTTCCCAGAATTTAGTCTTGGGGAGGGTCCGAGAATTTAGTTTTCGGGAGGTTCCCAGGATTTAGTTTTGGGGATGTTCCCAGAATTTAGTTTTGGGGAGGGTCTGAGAATTTAGTTTTTGGGAGGTTCCCAGAATTTAGTTTTCGGGAGGGTCTGAGAATTCAGTTTTGGGGAGGTTCCCAGAATTTAGTTTTGGGGAGGGTCTGAGAATTTAGTTTTGGGAGGTTCCCAGAATTTAGTTTTGGGGAGGTTCCCAGAATTTAGTTTTAAGGAGGTTCCCAGAATTTAGTTTTGGGGAGGTTTCCAGAATTTAGTTTTAAGGAGGTTCCCAGAATTTAGTTTTGGGGAGGGTCCGAGATTTAGTTTTGGAGAGGTCCGAGAATTTAGTTTTGGGGATGGTCTGAGAATTTAGTTTTGGGGATGTTCCCAGAATTTTGTTTTGGGGAGGGTCTGAGAATTTCGTTTTCGGGAGGTTCCCAGAATTTAGTCTTGGGGAGGGTCCGAGAATTTAGTTTTCGGGAGGTTCTCAGAATTTAGTTTTGGGGAGGTTCCCAGAATTTAGTTTTGGGGAGGGTCCGAGAATTTAGTTTTGGGAGGTCCCCAGAATTTAGTTTTGCGGAGGGTCCGAGAATTTAGTTTAGGGGAGGGTCCGAGAATTCAGTTTCGCAGGGCAGGTTTCAGAATTCCGTGAGGGGAGGGGGATTTTGTGTCGAGTGGTGGGGCTGAGAATAAGACTTGAATAGGGTTTCCAAATTGCTAAAATATTGCACCAAAGGGGAAAAGTTAAAATGTTATTTTGTATGAAATGAGATTTTATAGTTTTCTTTTAAATCTATAAAATATAGTGCTAAAATAAATGGACAAATGTTTTGGATTTCAAAGCAGGTAAACAAATCCTCCCGGTACTTTCCTGTCCACGCCCGCTACTTATATCGTAACTTTCTCCAGTCTCGCAGATATAGGTGGTTCTGCCTAACGCCTTATTGAAATCCCTTTTCCTTGAACCAGGAAGAAAGTCGTAGCCTTGGGATGCTTGCATATGGCGGGTTTTAATGTTCAGTTAATCCTTAGTAATATTCCTCGCACATCATCGCCACACACGAAGTTCTGCGAGATCGCTGTCATGATGCAAGTTAACGCCACAAAGCAAAAAAGGTCATAATGATCATGATGCAACAAATAACGGAAGAAAGAGTCCGAAACAATTATTTAAGTGAAGGGATAAAAATAAAATATCCTTTTGGCATTCTGTTGCAGCAGCTTCAACATCCGTCGTCGACTTCGAAAGCACTCACGACGTGAAAGGTTCAAGCAGGTGGAAGGCATCAGGATCTCCAAATTAATTAAGTTATTATCATACTTTCAGCATGTGCGTACTTTGCGATTACGTTTTATATTACGTGAGGTCAGGGATATTGAGAGGAGAAGTCATTTTGAGCTTTAACGGAGAGATTGGAAGAGGAGGATGGCTTGACGTTGCAAGGCCACCTTGAAAGCAAAGTGGAAGATTTCTAGGAAAGCGATGATTGCCGTCATTGATGATGAAGATGAAGGAGATGACAAACAGATGACTCAAAGCTTCAGAAAGATCTTAATTATCTGTGGTGATCTTAAAATCTGTTTTTAATTTATCCCTTTCAACGCCGAAGGGACATTGAGGAGGAAGATAATTATAAGAGGAAGCAAGGGAATAAAATTCCATTTTTTCTTTTACTTATTTTTCTTACTCTTTGGTTCATAATATATTGCGATATTCTTAAATAGCTTTTTTCTGGAATTAGTGAATTGATTTCAACTGGATTAAACAAGAAAAAAAAGGTAATAAATAACTTATTTTTTTTCTCTAGATTTCCTTACATTTTTCGAAAAACCTTATTCCATATTACTTAGTATCTTCAGAATGGTTGTAAATTATCCGAATTTGCATTACTGTACTTTTACAGCAGTGGTTCTCAATCTTTAATTCTACACGACCCCCTTGAAATGTGTATGTAACTATCATACCTCTTGTATAGATAGATAAAACTATAGCTATAGCATAATAATGGGAATAAAATATATAATATATAACATATATCTAGCGACTTTTGAGCTCTCACGGCGTACCCCACGTTGAGAATCCCTACTTTAGAGTTATCAATTACTTTTGGTTAATAAGGGGAAGAAATCATTTTAAACCAAAGCAGTTTTTAATTTACCGAAAGGTATTTTGCAAAAATATTCTAGTGGTATCGTAGCCGAGTTGTTAGCGCGCTTGGCTATTAATCCAAAGGGACCTGGGTTCGAACCCGGATAAGGCACGGTTGTTTTTTCTCCTGAGGTCGACTGTCAAAAAATCTTTTCTTACTTGATTTAAAAGCGAACAAAATTATTGTTGAAAAACATTATGTTTATTTAGCGGCAAAAATTTTTGACTGCTTACCAGAGTACATCAAAGGATTAAGAAATGATAACCTTTTCTATAAGGAATTAAGAAAATAGATTTTAAATGTGGTAAATATTGAGACTATGTTTTAGAAATAAAATAGATTTAAATGTAATATAATTTCATTTGATGCTGAGTTGCCCTTAAGGTGCTAAACTGAACCACTTACTAACGCACAGTTCAATATAAATTTTTATATTTTTTTCTGTTTTCTACCCAGTAAAGTTTTTTTTTTCATTTCATTTATTCTTAATGATAATTTTCAAACTTATAAATTGGTTAAATATTTACTCAGATTTTTTGATCAAGCTAGCAAAGTGTGAGGAAATGTGAAACTGAAGCTTTTCATTTTTATTACAACATAACTGTTAAATTTCTTCCACAAGCGAGTTTTTACTCTCGTGGAAGACTCAACATTTTTTCTCAGACTTGTACTGAAAAATGTAGGTAAAATTATAAAACACTAATGAAATATAATATTAAAATTTTCCATATATATGGTATGAATAAATATATGATTTTTATTGGACAAACTATGTATAAAGAAAAATATATATTAGAAAATGTAATACTTTAAAATTGTGTATCTGAGATATACAACATTATATATATTTCATTATAATTTCAGTTCCAAGGTAAAAAACATGTAAATGTAATGTACTGCATATTCTGAGAATAAATGATCTATCTATCTATCTAGTTAGTTTGTAATCCCCCCCCCCCAACAATCCCATTCCCCCGACACTTTAGTACAGAATGAACACGATGCGTGACGTTGCTCAGGTTGCTTCTGACGTCAGCACGCGCTCTTGTGGCTTCTTCGCAAACTATCGAGAGTTTTATTTCGACAGATTCTGATACTCTGTGGTTCCCGATGTACTTGACTTCATGTGGGTTCCCCTTGCCTCACCCCATGTTGGGTTAAAATAATCTGGTTCCTAGCTGCAATGGGACGCCTTAAAATAATAATGCATTTGAATATGTGGAAAATCTGTCAATGGCAACAGATTTAAATGTTATTACATCTATTATATTCACACTTAGAAAGCTGTAAATGGCAACATTAAATCTGACAGCAATTAACATTTCCGGTAGGAATAGTATGTAAATATTTAGCTTCTATGCATAGAACCAGCCAGGTCTAGCACCTAAAGTCGACACTGTATCTCGTTAGTACCTTTCAAAAGAGATATTCTTTTTGAGAAGGGAACGGAAGAAGAGGGTTGCCAGTTCAGTGTGGCCTACTGATTTGGTCATTTATTGACACTTTTTCCTTTTTTTTCTGCCCTGTTGAGGAGTGGTCACCTTCACAGGGTCCTGGTGCTGACCTATATAGCTACTAGAGTGGACTGGTTTACGGCTTTGAGCTTGATTATGGATCTTGGACTTGTTGCATTGATGGGCCTCTGTTGAGGGAGAATCTATCGCTGTGTTTTCTGTTTTCTTTCAGCCCCTAAGTGAATTAGTGATCTGGTAACCTTCGTATCACGTGACACGAAGGTTACCAGATCAGTAATTTTTTAAAAAAATCTTTGCCAGATATTTTTTCTGAAGTCTGTAATCAACCATAGTGTTCGGATACTTTTTTGAGCGACTGTACCTACACTAAATATGAACAATATTTTAACATTCCTATATTTTATTTATTTTAGTATGTTTGTTACTTAATATAATTAGATTTAATTTCAATGAGGTATTCACAATGATGAATAAATAGGTCCAAGGATGTACCCATAACGTCCGCACTCCCCCCCCCCCCCCCTCAAAAAAAAATCTTGTCGTTTTATACTAAATCTCAAACTTGTGTCAAATGTATCTACCTGCCTTAAAATCAAAACTGGTGTCCTAGCATAATTTTATTTTAGCCCCACATTATTTTCCAGACATAAAAATAGATTTAAAAGAATAGACTATGAAAATTTATCTCATATAGAATATCATTTTAACCATTCCTGTCCAGTGGAGTATTTTCGTAATTGGGAAATCCTACTGCAGTCTTATTCTCTCTCCTCCCCCCACTCCGAAACCAAATCCTGAGTATGTGCCTGGATACGTCTATTAGATAAAAATGACATGGCTTTCAGGATTTGTGTAAAAATTTGGTTAATTTTTCAATAAATCTGTTCATTTAATTATTCCTTTATTATACTTCATTTATGACATGAATGCGTTTCAAAACATAAATTTTTTGTTCCTTAGATTACGAAAATTCATAATTAAAATTTAATGTGCTTTGACCGTTTCCAAAGACAACCCTTCGTTTGAAAAGCCCTGATGTAAAGAATATAAATGAAAAATACACCGAAGACCAGCGCGTGTTTATGCAAGTCGAAGCAAACGCAGGTAAACAACGGCGCGTGTGAAGGTCTTACACGGTATAAAAAACACCTGATACTGAGCTCTGTTAATCAGTGTTATTCTTGTTCTTCAGATGGGAAAGGTAGAAGATTTAAGTGAGTTTGACAAAGCCCAAATTGTAATGGCCAGACGACTGAGTCAGAGCATTTCCGAGACGGCAAGGCTTGTGAGGTGCTTATGGTCAGCCGTGGTTAGTACAAAAGTGGTCCGAGGAGGGAAAAACCACGAACCGCAGGCAAGGTGTGTGCTGACCATGGTTCATCAATGCTAGAGGTGAGTGAAGGCTATCCCGTGTGCTACGAGGCAATAGAAGGGATACTGTGGCGCAACTAGCCCCAATTTTAATGCTGGGAACGGGAATAATGTGTTACAACACACTGTACATCGAACCCTGCTGAAAATTGGGCTGCACAATAACAGCTGCTCCGAGTGCCCATGCTAACCCCGGTTCACCATCGAAAGCGCCTATAATGGATGCGCGAGCATCAAAACTGAACCTTGAATGATTGAAAGAAGGTCGTCTGGTCCAATGAATCTCTTTCCTGTTGCACCACGTGATGGACGGGTACATGTGAGTCGTTTACCTGGGAAAGTGTTGGCACCAGGATTCACCGTGGGATGAAAACAAGCCGGTGGAGGAAGTGTAATGCTTGCTTTGGGCAATGTTCTGATGGAAAATCCTGGGTCAATCATTCACGTGCAGGAAACTATGACGTCTACCACCTTCCTAAACACCATTGCCGACCAGGTACATTTTTTCATGGCAACGGTATTCCCCTCTAGTAGTGCATTCTTTCAGCAGAATAATGCACCATGCCACACTACCCGTATTTTTCGAGAATGGTTCGTGGAACTTTGCCCATATAGCCCTGCCAGCCCTTCCAGATATCGCCCTGGCCTCCAAATTCCTCAGGTTGGGTTGGGTTGTTTTACCTCTGAGCGGCACTTTTTTGCACACCATGGGCTAAATGGCCAGGTCACATGGACCCCGAAGGCTTAGAGAAGGTTGGGGGAGGGGACCCACTGGAACAGCTGTTGGGAGACAGATGGTAGCCTCCCATCAAGGCCATCCAGCGTGTTCTTTAACGTGCACAGGGTATGGTACTCCCACACACGGGGCCACGGCTCAATGTCCCATCCGACGGACCATGTCCTTTCCAAGCCCATCGGTGTCCCCTACTGACCGTGGGCAGGGCGGGGAATTTTGCGGAGATAAATCTCAACGCTGACCCAGCTGGGACTCGAACCTGGGAACTACAGATTACGAGCCTGGCGCGCTACCGACTGAGCCACCCCCGCCCCCAAAATTCCCCAGAATCAATCCAATCGAGCATCTGTGTTTTGTGTTGGAATAGCATATCCGATCTGCTGCAGCTCAACCAGGTATCTTACAAGAATTAAAGGATCTGCTGGAAACGTCTTGGTACCAGAAACCACAAACACCTTTAGAAATCTTGTAGCGCCCATACCTGGTCATAACGTTTTGGCTCTTCGGTGTATATCCCTCAAATAGTTGCTTGCCACAGAGGTCTGACATTAGCCAATCACTGTAATAAGCCATAAAGACGGTCTGTCAAGAATACAGGACCTCACCAGAAGAACAACACACACACAAAAAAACATATATGCCTAATCTAGGTCTTGAGCCCAGATCTTTAATCAGTAGCAAAGCTAACAAATTAAAATATCTAATAAATTCCTACATTCAATAGTAGAGTGCCACAAGAAATATCATAAACATGAGACTCGTGAAAAATCATACATTTTTGCTGGCTACAGACGCTTAAAAAAGTATCCGAACACTATGGTTGAAGACAGAATTCAGAAAAAAATCTGGCAACGATTTTTTTTAGAAATTAGTGATCTGGCAACCTTCATGCCACGTGACACGAAGGTTGCCAGATCACTAATTTCTAAAAAAATCGTTGCCAGATATTTTTTCTGAATTTTGTAATCAACGCTAGTGTTCGGATACTTTTTTGAGCGACTGTAGGTGGTCATATTATTTTGATACTAGATCGTGTGGGCTCACTCACGGAAATATTGAGCGTGTGCAGTTACCGTTCACAGCAAACTGGAGCGTGTGCAGTAACTGCACACGCTCCAGTTTGCTGTGAACGGTAACTGGAGCGTGTACAGTTGCTGTACACGCTCCAGATATTTTTCCTGAATTCTGTAATCACGTGACACGAAGGTTGTCAGATCACTAATTTCTAAAAAAATCGTTGCCAGATATTTTTTCTGAATTCTGCAATCAACCATAGTGTTCGGATACTTTTTTGAGCGACTGTAGGTGGTCATATTATTTTGATACTAGATCGTGTGGGCTCTTACGGAAATATTGAGCGTGTGCAGTTACCGTTCACAGCAAACTGGAGCGTGTGCAGTAACTGCCGCTCCAGTAAAAACATCTAACCGTTTTCTCTATGATTATTCAAAGTGTCTTTTGGGCTTCGAGTTCTTCCACAATCGTTGAATTTTTTTTCATCCCCCCACCACCACAACACGCTCCAGTTTGCTGTGAACGGTAACTGGAGCGTGTACAGTTGCTGTACACGCTCCAGATATTTTTCCTGAATTCTGTAATCACGTGACACGAAGGTTGCCAGATCACTAATTTCTAAAAAAAAATCGTTGTCAGATATTTTTTCTGAATTCTGTAATCAACCATAGTGTTCGGATACTTTTTTGAGCGACTGTACAAATTGAACATTCCCGCAATTCTATATTAAATATATTTTATGATTAGTATTTTTTTTTCTCTACCCACAGTCTCAGTAGCTTTCGTTTTTCCTCCATGCCGAAAGCATTTCGTTTTCATTATGGCTGGAAACCCCCAGAGCTGATCATCGGGACTCGAACGATCCTGCATCGGCGTGACTCAGTGGCACGAGAGGCCAGCTGTCCGCTGCAGATGACTGCAGATCGGGCACGAGCTAGTGTCTTCTGACGTTTGCACCAGAAGCAGTGACGTCATACTCACGGCGAGAGGAAATTCTTACAGATGACGTAATGGTCTGGTCGTGATGGATATGCGGAATTTTTTTTTCCTGCATTGTGGTGGTGAGGGGATGAAAAAAAAATGAACGATTGTGGAAGAACTCGAAGCCCAAAAGACACTTTGTATAATCATAGAGAAAACGGTTTGATGTTTTTACTATTCCAAACTTTAGTTATTATCAACAATCCCTATCCAATCCTGATCTGAATCTGGAAGCCCTCCATCAAATTAAAATAGACGATTTTGAAAGTGTAAAATACAAAACTCCACAGGAGCCAAAGCTCGTTTGTAGAGATATTAGATTTAGAAAACACAAAATATTGTAAAGCAACAATACCAACTTATTTAACACTGACATATAATAAACTCGTTAACATTATGACTCAAAATGTGTATTTAGACACTACATAATCATGCAAGGCATAATCACTATAACACATTTTCTACCTTTTGTCCGAGTATCCATTTCATAATTAATTTTTTAAAAAGGCAAAGATTTCTTTCATTCTTTATGTTGTAAGGTAAACTATTAAATATTTTAGAAGCCAGGTATACATAATATTTGCAAAAAGCTGTTTTAATGGGAATAACCAAATTTAAATGTACAACTGTTGAAAGTCTGGTATTTTTATTGAAAACTTTTACATTTGAATCATCACAATTTTTGACAATATATGTTAACAAATGGTAAACATATGATTTTCGAATATCAGACTTTCGTTTCATGAGCATGCACCTCAACGCGTAATTTTGAAGATTCTGAATAGGTCTCAAATTCGATTCATAAAGCTGAGGTCCTGCCATCCTCTCAGACCTTCTACTCTGGCATATAAACTGACAGGCTCCTGTCAGACCTATGTGGCAAGCAGCTGCTTGAGGGAGTATTTATTTTTATTTTATTTACATTGGATCGTGTGAGCTCGCAAAAACCTGGATCGTGTGGGCCCACTCACAGAAATATTGAGCGTGTGCAGTTACCGTTCACAGCAAACTGGAGCGTGTGCAGTAACTGTACACGCTCCAGTTTGCTGTGAACAGTAACTGGAGCGTGTACAGTTGCTGTACACGTTCCTGAGGTCCTGCCATCCTCTCAGACCTTCTACTCTGGCATATAAACTGACAGGCTCCTGTCAGACCTCTGTGGCAAGCAGTTGCTTGAGGGGTATTTATTTTATTATTAAAAAATTTATTATAAAATATCGGCACATGAAATAATAAAATAAATACCCCCTCAAGCAGCTGCTTGCCACAGAGGTCTGACAGGAGCCTGTCACTTTATATGCCATAGTAGAAGGTCTGAGAGGATGGCAGGACCTCAGCAGAAAAACGACACATACATCCATGCCTTATCCGGGGCTCGAACCCAGGTCCCTTAGATCAGTAGCCAAGCGCGCTAACCACTCGGCCATGGGACGGCTATGAAATAATACCATATTCCAAATAAAATTTTATCCACGAATTGCAAATTATTTTTAACATGGACAAATTCAAAAAACTTCTTATTAAATATATTTTTGAAATCATGATATTCAAGCTTTTTGGTACTTTTTTTACATGCAACTTCCATGTGAGGTTACTCTCTATAAATACTCCCAGATATCTAAAACCATCAACACCCTGTATAACTGGAAAAGAACATGTCTAATTTTGACAGCTTATATCATGATAAATTGACTTATTGTATAGTTCATCAGTAGACTTATTTTTTAGTCTAAAATTTATATATTTTGATTTGTTGACATTTAAAATTAGCCTATTTTTCACAAACCAGTTATTTCTTTTAAATCCTCATTTATTTTCATAACAACATCATCAATGTTGCCGAAGTAAACCAGTGCAATATCATCTGCAAATGCAATGTTAATCCCATTCAATGGTAAATCACATAGATCATTAAAAATATTAAAAATAACATTGGCCCAAGGACTGAACCCTGTGGGACTCCAAAATTAACATCAGCAAAGGTAATATAACAATTTTTTATTTTTACAATTTGATGTCTTTCAGTTAAATAACAAGATATTATAAGACCTCTCATTCCAACCTTTTCTAATTTTTTGAGCAAAACACTGTGAGAAACAGAATCAAATGCTTTTTTGACATCTAGAAACAAAACAGCAACTCTCACATTATCGTTAATGCCACGATGAATAATTGAGGTCAATCTTAAAATTTTATCTGCAGTCCACCTATTTTTCCGAAAACTATATTGGTTGTCTGAAAACAATTTGCATTTATCTAAAAATTTTAATAATCTTTTCTTAACTATTTTTTTCAAATATTTAGGTCAAAATCGACAAAATAGATATAGGTCGATAATTTTCAAATTTTGTTTCATCACCCCCTTTAAAAATTGGTACAACAGTAGCAACCTTAAGGCAAGCAGGAAAAAAAAAACTGATTATAGAGATTTATTAAATAGAGAACACAAAATGCCTTTGAGCTCTTGGCTTATTTCTTTTAAAATATTCACCCAATTCTGTATTTACACGGTAGATAGGTTCCCGAAAAAACCGTGCAAAAAAAAAAAACCATGTGAAAAAAAATACAGTGCATATGAAAAAATAGAAGATTTGTTCCAGACGTAAAAACCCAGTACAAATAATAAGTTGTTTTCAAACAAATCGTATCAAAATCTTTAATTAAATCTTTATTTATTTTTTATTCATTTAAACACCTTTTTTATTTTATAAACTTATAAAGATAATTATATGTACATAAATAGAGTAAATTTTCCTTCATGAAGAAAATAATATGTCACTAATTCAAGAATAGAAAAGTGCAAAAACATAGTTACATATGCTTATTAACTAGATTTTATTCGTTGTCCCTTTCTGACAATAGACGCATTCGTTTGCATAAAGACTGGAATTAAATCACTTTCATCGCTTGAAACATTTTGGCCGTCGTGTTCAGACTCCAATGGTGAAATGCTCTCTGTGACATGGGAACCAAATTATCACTTGCTTCCAGTGATTCTGAAGTTTGATTAGTTTTGATAACGAACTCTGTAATCAATCGTTGATATCCTGCTTTGACTACATCTTTGTATAATTCTTGATAATGCGCCATACATGACTTCATGAACGTTTAAACTGTTCAACTCGTTCGACAATGGGATCATGTGTAAGAAAATGACTTTCCAATTTACTAGTCATTTGAAGTCGTTTAATTAAACCTGCAGTGAGTGCCTTCATCACCATCACCTTTTTCTGTTTCATCAAGAGTCTCAAGGACAACTTCTATTATTTCATCTTCGCTAAGAGCTTTGTCAACCAGCAATTCATCAATATCTGCAAATGATAAATCATCGAATCTACTACATCAACTGCATGTGCTAAACTGATGATATTAGGATATTCAGTTGCATTTGGGGATAGTGATCTTTGCTTTTTACATATTCTGACCAATAGCTTTCCAGCATGCGTTTAAAGTTGATGGTTTTAATTCTGATAACGTCACTCCAGCATGTCTGATACAATCTAAAACAGAAAATTTCTTCCGCATATCAATAACTTTTAGTGTTTTATCCTTATGTAGTTTATCCAAAATGTATTGGAATGTTCGTCTTACGCAGTAAGTTTTAAATGTGGCAATTATACCCTGGTCTAGTGGTTGTATTAATGATGTCGTATTAGGCGGCATAAAACAAAATTGCATTCTGGGTGTTCCAAAACAGGATGGCCAGGTGCATTGTCTATAATCAACAGAATTTTAAATTCGAGATTTTTTTTTCAAATAGTGTTCAACTTCTGGAACAAAACATTTATGGAACCATTCATTAAAAATTTCTTTTGTAGCCCAGGCATTTTTGTTTGCCATCCAATACACTGGCAGTTTATCCAAATCTATATCTTTCATTGACTATGATCTTAGGGATCGATTGATGAGCAGCGGTTTTAACAGACGATCTCCTGAAGCGTTGCTGCAAGTGTGAGGACATCAAGAGAAAAAGCTCTGTGCAGAGTCCTCACATTCCAACTACCTATGGAGAGAAAATGGTTAGTGGGATGTTTAAAGAAACTATGTTTATTGAGAGAGGGAATGCCGACAATATCAAACAGCCCCCTAATCGCAGACATGGGGCAAAGACCCATTCCCCCACCACTAGAGGCTGAAGCCATCTATACTGGAAGACTTCCTCCAATGTAGAATTTGACGATGCCAGTAAAAGCAAAAAGTTCAGGTGCCTGCGATGACCTCTGCTTAGGATTATCCACCAGCTGATAAACATATCCTGTGAATCTATTCACTTGGGGCTGTCAACCCACAAACAAACAGAAAACACAGCGGAAGATTTTCCCTCCACAGAAGCCCACCAGTGCAGCAAAATCAGGATCCATAATCAAGCTCAGAGCCATAATTCCGTTCAGGTCGGTATATATGGTCAGCACCAGGACCCTATATGGTTGACCATTCCTCAGCAGGGTAGGGGGCGGGGTGGCTCAGTCGGTAGCACGCCAGGCTCGTAATCTGTAGTTCCCATGTTCGAGTCCCAGCTGGGTCAGCGTTGAGATTTATCTCCGCAAAATTCCACGCCCTGCCCACGGTCAGTAGTGGACACCGATGGGTTTGGAAAGGCCACCGTCTGTCGTATGGGACGTTAAGCCGTGGCCCCGTGTGCGGGAGAGACATACCCTGTGCACGTTAAAGAACACGCTGGATGGCCTTGACGGGGGGCTACCATCTGTCTCCCTACAGCTGTTCCATTTGGTCCCCTCCCCCAACCTTCTCTGAGCCTTCGGGGTCCATATGACCTGACCATTTAGCCCATGGTGTGCAAAAAAAAGTGCCGCTCAGAGGTAAAAAAACCCAACCCAAACCCTCAGCAGGGTAGAAAAAGAAAGAAAAGTAGCCATAGTTGTCCAGATCCGTAGGCCGCACTAATCTGGCAGCCCTCCCCTTCCGTTCACTTCCACAAGAGAGAGTTCTCTTTTGAAAGGACTAACGGTCTGCACCAGGAGAAGGCGGGGTCGGACATTAAGTGCTAGGCCTGACCGGTTATACGCATCATCACAGGGGATTGGTACATAGCTCTCCTTCCAGTGATTACAGTCGCTCAAAAAAATATCCGAACACTATGATTGATTACAGAATTCAGAAAAAATATCTGGCAACGATTTTTTTTTAGAAATTAGTGATCCTGCAACCTTCGTGTCACGTGACACGAAGGTTGCCGGATCACTAATTTCTAAAAACAGTCGTTGCCAGATATTTTTTCTGAATTCTGTAATCAATCATAGTGTTCGGATACTTTTTTGAGCGACTGTAGGTGGTCATATTATTTTGATACTAGATCGTGTGGGCTCACTCACGGAAATATTGAGCGTGTGCAGTTACCGTTCACAGCAAACTGGAGCGTGTGGAGTTACTGCACACGCTCCAGTTTGCTGTGAACGGTAACTGGAGCGTGTACAGTTGCTGTACACGCTCCAGATATTTTTCCTGAATTCTGAAATCACGTGACACGAAGGTTGCCAGATCACTCATTTCTAAAGAAAATCGTTGCGAGATATTTTTTCTGAATTCTGTAATCAACCATAGTGTTCTCGGATATTTTTTTGAACGACTGTACCTAACTACCATTTACAGACCAAGACGTTACAAGCTTTAAAACGTAACTCGTTAAGGTCCACCCCCGCGAAAATTCGCTTCCTCTTTTTTTTTTCCGGGAGGGGGCAAAATTCAAAACAGTCAACGACGATTCTCATATGAGATGCCATTTGATACCTAACTCAACTTTCGCTTTCGGAAAATATAGTGGAACAATTGTTTTCATATTTTCGCCTTTTTAGGGGTGGGGGGAGAGAAACGGAAAGGGATATTTTTTTAATTTCTAACATTCCTCGTGTCACAAGCTTTCATTTAACGCAAGCTTGTTATTTTCGGTCGTCATGTTTCCAAGATATATCGAAATAATCATTTTCATATTTCCCATTTTTGGGGGGCAGGAAGAGAGCATTGGGGTCAATTTTTTTAATAGTGCACGACACTCCCCCCCCCCCCCCCTCCGTCATAAACTTTCATTTGTTACCATACCTTGACATTACCCATACCTTGTTAGTTTACTTGACATTGTAGTAGTCATACTTGACATTGACCCATACCTTGTTAGTTTCGACCATCGCGTTCTGGAGATATAGAGGAACAATCTTTTCATATTTCCTCTTTTTAAGTGGGAAGAGAGCATGGGGCGGTCGTTGTTGTTGTTGTTGTTTTACCTCTGAGCGGCACTTTTTTGCATACCATGGGCTAAATGGCCAGGTCACATGGACCCCGAAGACTCAGAGAAGGTTGGGGGAGGGGACCCACTGGAACAGCTGTTGGGAGACAGATGGTAGCCTCCCGTCAAGGCCATCCAGCGTGTTCTTTAACGTGCACAGGGTATGGCTCTCCCGCACACGGGGCCACGGCCTAACGTCCCATCCGACTGACGGCGGCCTTTCCGAGCACATCGGTGTCCCCTACTGACCGTGGGCAAGGCGGTGAAATTTTGCGGAGATAAATCTCAACGCTGACCCAGCTGCGACCTGGCGGAGATAAAATTTTTTTGCGGAGATAAATCTCAACGCTGACCCAGCTCGAACCTGGGAACTACAGATTACGAGCCTGGCGTTCTACCGACTGAGCCACCCCCGCCCCCATGAGGCGGTCAATTTTGGTTTTACAGCCTATGACACTCTCCGCGTCATAAGTTTTCATTTGACACATAAATCATTAAGTTCCTCGTCACGTTCGAAAGATGTGGTAGAACACTGTTTTGACAAACACACAAACCAACAAACCGGCAAATTACGAGCGAAAAGCAATACGAAAATAAGCAAAAAAAAAATAAATACATAAGGATCTGTATTGTGCTTTTTGGGGTCTACAAACATTTTGACCATTTTTTTTAATTTGAGTGATAAAAACTGTAACAAAAATCTATTCTTAAACAAGTAGTTATCGATGTGACCTGAAAATATAATCCTCCATAAAATGAGGCGAAAAAACGCCTGTTTGCGTGTTGCATACCGTTTTGCGGTCTGTAAATGATAGCTAGGTAATCACTGGAAGGAGAGCTATGTACCAATCCCCTGTGATGATGCGTACAACCGGTCAGGCCTAGCACTTAATGTCCGACCCCGCCTTCTCCTGGTGCAGACCGTTAGTCCTTTAAAAAGAAAACTCTCTCTTGTTTAAGTGAACGGAAGGGGAGGGCTGCCAGATTAGTGTGGCCTACGGATCTGGACAACTATGGCTACTTTTCTTTTTTTTCCTACCCTGCTGAGGAGTGGGCAGCCACACAGGGTCCCGGTGCTGACCATATAAACCCACTGGACTGGACAGAT
This sequence comes from Ryuthela nishihirai, assembly GCA_038380435.1. NCBI lineage: Eukaryota > Metazoa > Arthropoda > Arachnida > Araneae > Heptathelidae > Ryuthela > Ryuthela nishihirai. Next base: position 40,614,324 of record JAWZYU010000013.1, on the reverse strand, counting down.
ATCCAGCGTGGCTCTGAGCTTGATTATGGATCCTGATTTTGCTGCACTGGTGGGCTTCTGTGGAGGGAAAATCTTCCGCTGTGTTTTCTGTTTGTTTGTGGGTTGACAGCCCCAAGTGAATAGATTCACAGGATATGTTTATCAGCTGGTGGATAATCCTGAGCAGAGGTCATCGCACGCACCTGAACTCTTTGCTTCTATTGGCATCGTCAATTCTAAATTGGTGGAAGTCTTACAGTGTAGATGGCTTCAGCCTTTAGTGGTGGGGGAACGGGTCTTTGCCCCATGTCTGCGATTAGGGGGCTGTTTGATATTGTCGGCATTCCCTCTCTCTATAAACATAGTTTCTTTAAACATCCTACTAACCATTTTCTCTCCATAGGTAGTTGGAATGTGAGGACTCTGCACAGAGCTTTTTCTCTTGATGTCCTCACACAAGAATTCCACCATTATAATTTAGATATTCTCGGCTTGCAAGAGACCAGATGGACAGATAAAGGTCATATTCTTAAAAATAATCTTAAATTTCTCTTTTCAGGGAGGGACGACAATAAGCATCAACAAGGCGTGGGTCTGCTTCTCAGCAGACACGCTAGTGATGCTCTTCTAGAATATGAGTGAATTAATGAAAGGTTTCTTACAGCAAAATTTCAGACAAGGGTTAAAGACTTGAATGTTATCTGCTATTATGCCCCCACTGAGGAAGCCGATGAGGATGAGAAGGATAGGTTTTATGAACAACTTCAGGATATTTTGAATTTTGTCAAGAAAGGAGATATTACCCTTGTTCTTGGTGACTTCAATGCCAAAGTTGGTACTGACTCTGACCTTTGGGCAGGAGTAATAGGCCCTTTTGGTATTGGTAGCTGCAATGGCAATGGGCAACGTCTCCTACAGGTAAGTAAACTCAATGGTTTCAGAATAACTAACACATATTACAAACACCGCGACATACATAAGTACACATAGGTTTCACCTGATGGGCTGCATAGGAATATGATTGATTATATATTAATTAACAGCAAATGGGCTAGTTCTGTTAGAAATACCAGGGCATATAGGGGAGCTGAAATTGGATCTGACCATTACCTTGTTAAAAGTGTGTTGCAACTTAAACTTAAAAAGTGATGTGCTAGGGTTAAAAAATTTGCTTTTAATACTGAAGCTCTGAAAGACCCAGCTATAGCCAAAGCTTACCATGATAGGTTACTTAGTCATTATGACAGTCATGGTATGCTTACTACTGAAGTTGATGAAGAATGGGATCATTTTAAACAGGCTTTTTTGGACACTAACAGTACTCTTTTAGGGAAAAAGGAGCAGAAGAGACTGAATTATCTGAGTGATAAGGCACTTGAGCTTATTTCGGAAAGAAAGAACTGCAGGAATGTCCTTAATCAATACCCTACTAGTACTAATAGAAAACATTACAGAGAACTTAATAAACGTGTAAAAGATCAGTTAGCTGCTGCTAAGAATTTTTGGCTTGATGGTTTGGCTGACAAAGCCGAGGAAGCAGTTAGACAGCACAGCAGCAGAGAGCTGTACCAGATAGTTAATGTTTTGTGTGGTAGAAAACGGACTGGTATACAGGGATTGAAGGATAAACATGGTAAGGTTATAGAAGGGGAGGATTCTGTCATGACTAGGTGGGCTGAGCATTTCAGTGATGTTCTAAACAATGTGGTTAATTCTACTCCCATTGTTTGTAATGATGATAGATGTATTGGCAGCTTTAATGTTGGCCCTATAACACAATCTGAAGTTATTTTGGCTGTTTCTAAACTTAAACTTCATAAATCCACAGGTGTAGATGAAATTACTACAGAAATGCTTAGAGCTGGAAATGTTTCGGTTACCACTTGGATGACTGAAATTCTGAATATCTTTTATGATAAAGGCATGATTCCTAAGGATTTTACCAGGGCTATTGTTATCCCTATTTTCAAAAAAGGTGATCGCAGTTCTTGTGATAACTATAGGGGTATTAGCCTACTCTCTGTCCCAGGTAAAGTTCTTTCCATGATTGTGCTTAATAGAATTAAGAATCTGGTTGACAGTCAATTGCGTGATGTGCAATGTGGATTCAGAAGTGGTAGGGGATGTGTGGATCAGATATTTTCACTTAGGCAGATTCTTGAGAAATGTTTAGAGTTTCAGAAACCCTTGGTTGCTAGCTTTGTTGATTTCAAAAAGGCTTTCGACTCTGTTGATCGTCATAATTTGTGGTTGATTGTGAAATCATATGGTATACCAGACAAGTTAATTAACATAATGAAAGCTCTCTATAATAACACTGAGTCGTGTGTGAGAGTTGGTAAGGCTTGTAGCAATTGGTTTAGCATTACTTCTGGTGTTCGACAAGGGTGCATTTTGTCTCCTTTTCTCTTTAGTTTGGTTATTGATTATGTTATGCGAAATTCACTTCAAGGGAAAGATTTTGGCCTTAAATGGGCTGGAGATACGAAAATTTCTGATTTAGATTATGCTGATGATTTAGCCCTTTTGGCAAATGATGTTGATGAGATGAACTCTTTCATTCGAGCTGTTGATGAGACTGGAAGTAGAGTAGGTTTGGTTATAAACAGAGAGAAAACTAAAGTGATGAAAATTGGTCAGGCAGGCTGTGATTCAGTTAATCTGAATGGTTGCAGTCCTTGAGCAGGTATCACAGTTTAAATATCTTGGGAGCTATGTAACAGATAATGGTGATGTGCGGCATGAGATTAACAGACGAATAGGTATTGCTGCCGGGACTTTTAAGAATCTATGGAGATTGTGGAGAAATAGGCGTATACACCTAAAGACTAAAATTAGACTGTATAATAGTTTGGTTCTTTCTAGGGTTAGTTATGTTAGTTATGGTACTTGTACACTTTTTAAACAAAATAACAGGAAACTGGATGCTTTTGATTCCAGATGCTTACGCAGTATCTTGGGCATTAGGTGGTTCAACTTTGTAACTAATGATGAGGTTAGGCAAAGGAGTCTGCAACCTCCTTTAAGCAGCATATTGTGCAGAGAGAGACTCCGTTGGTTTGGCCATGTTGCCCGTATGAATAATTATAGATTGGCGAATAAGGTTATGAACAGTGTGCCTAAAGGCCTCAGAAAGAAGGGGAGACCTAGGATGCGGTGGGCAGACAATGTCAAACAGGACCTTGTTAGAATTTGTGTGCAGTGGCCAGATGCAGTAGATGTAGCTCAGGATAGACTTGCTTGGAGAACTAAATTGCACAGTCTGGTTGGACCTCCGTAGCCCATGGCTGCTTGAGGATGATGATGATACCGTTTTGCGAGCTGCTAAAACGTGTTACGTACCGTTTTGCTATCTGAGAAAAATTATTCAACAAACTTTTATCACCCATCTACACACCGAAATTGATATACCTATAAAGATGCATCCGCCAGAGGGCGTACAAGGACCTTAATTCGGCCCTGTAGGAAGGGTTGGGTTGTTTTACCTCTGAGCGGCACTTTTTTGCACACCATAGGCTAAATGGCCAGGTCACATGGACCCTGAAGTCTCAGAGAAGTTTGGGAGAGGGGACCCACTGGAACAGCTGTTGGGAGACAGATGGTAGCCTCCCGTCAAGGCCATCCAGCGCGATCTTTAACGTGCACAGGGTATGGCTCTTTCCCGAACACGGAGCCACGGCTTAACGTCCCATCCGAAGGACGGCTGTCTTTCCAAGTCCATCGGTGTCCCCTACTGACCGTGGGCAAGGAAGGGGAATTTTTCGGAGATAAATCTCAACGCTGACCCAGCTGGGACTCGAACCTGGGAACTACAAATTACGACTGAGCCACCCACAAAAATTGCATGAAATATATCAATTAGGTTTAATCATTTTGTTGCTTCATTTGCCCCTTTCTAGCATTTTGAAAAGTTTTATTATATGTTAAATTATATAATAATGTTAATTATAGTTATATATAATAATGTTAATTATAGTTATATATAATAATGTTAATTATAGTTATATATAATAATGTTAATTATAGTTTTATTAAAAGTAAAATTATATGTACATAAATAAAGTAAATTTTCCTTTATGAAGAAAATAATATGTCACTAATTCAAGAATTTATGAGAACTTTTTTCCCACGTAGTTTTCTGCGTGCTTGGTGGACCGGATAAGAATAATAAAACTGAACCATGGGCGGATTTGGTGTACCCGTGGTTTACAACGTGCAATGAATCTCCATAAAATGAGGCGAAAAAGCCTTGAGCTAAAAAAAGAGCATTCGACCCGTGAGAAACGGGTGTATGTGTGTGGCTTCTGGAGCATGCTCGGCATGTGACTTCGAGATTCAAGAGATCACACACGTAATGAGAGTATAAAAGAAAGGAATAAAGGTGACAAGAGGTTTCGTTATTATCCTGCCTATTCTGAAAATGGAAAAATGCTTTCTTTAATTCAACAAGAGGTTTGATTTGCTGTAGCTCGGACTGCTTTTTTCGCTCCAAAGTGGTCTCATTTGTCAAGGGTTAAGAACTAAACTCGGGAAATGAATGGGAGAGATTCTCAATCGAAGAAAGGTTGGGTTGTTTTATATCTTAGCGTCACTTTTTGCACACAATGGGTTAAATGGCCAGGTCACAAGAACCCCAAGGGCTCAGAGAAGGTTAGGGGGAGGGGACACACTGGAAAGCTGTTAGACCATACAGAGTGGCCTAACAGCTTTCCAGTGACTGTCCCTAACACGGAGTCACGGTTTAATGTTCTATCCAATGGGCGGCGGCCTTTCCAAGCCCATCGGTGTCCACTTACCGACCAAGGACATCAATCACATATATATTAATACCTGGGGGGGGGGGGATAAAGACAATGTGACCATAAAGTTTTTGTGGAAAAAACAAGTTCTCCAATTCGCGAGACTCGAATCCACATCTCTCCATATTCATTACAGAGTGTTTTAACCACTGATTGGCCAAATATTGGTTGAATATTTCATTAATAACGTCTTGAGCATGACTGTCTTTCTTATTTTTTTTTTTCGAGAGCAACATTGCAAGTTGCCGTTCCCAATCATAGATGGCGCCATTGGCAACACTTGATTAAAGGCCCTATATAGGTCATTGATAGAGGTAGAGGTTGGCCATCTCAAAATTGGACGTCATGTTTTGTCGTCGCTCGTATTGTTTGGCGTGCAAAGCTGAATGGATTGCACGGATACTAATGGATTCAGGAAAAGGGTAGGGTAATGTTTGATACACTTTAGAAAAATTAATAAATAAATAAATACCCCCTCAAGCAGCTGCTTGCCACAGAGGTCTGACAGTAGCCTGTCAGTTTATATGCCATAATAGAAGGTCTGTGAGGATGGCAGGACCTCAGCAGAAAAACGACACACACATCCATGCCTTACCCGGGGCTCGAACCCAGGTCCCTTGGATCAGTAGACAAGCGCGCTAACCACTCGGCCATGGGACGGCTGAAATAAATGCCTCCTCAAGCAGCTGCTTGCCACAGAGGTCTGACAGGAGCCTGTCAGTTTATATGCCACAGTAGAACGGTTAAAAAACGAAAAGTAAATTGTTATGGCGTTTTTTTAAACAGAGATAACAATTTCACTTTGTCATTTTGTCTGTAGACATCGAACATTTTTTGTTTATACAGATAAATAAAAAATTCCTTTGTGTTGGATAGATATTGATGAAATATTACGATTTGTACTGTCCGAATCTCCCAAAAGCTACAATCGCGCCCTCTAATGGTGGAAAAATATCAAAACTTCGAAAATTTAAACAAATATCGCAAACGATGTTGAGATTTGAAATTTTGATGGTGGAATGTGACAGTCTTGATGTGATTCCATTGCCAGCAATGAGTTTGACCCTTACGTTCAGGGCAGGTAGGAAACGCAGCTGTTTTAAGACATAATCGGAAAATTCTTTTTTAAGTTGGTACTATAATAATATATTATAATCAGCGTCATCAAAGGTAGTTTTAATTTATATCGTTAGAGATCACTAAATCTGCAAACGGCAAAACTTTTAACGAATGTTTCAAGTGATCTGTTTATGGTAGAGTTCCCCCCCCCCCCCAAGAGAGAACCATCTTGTCGTAGTGGGGGACTTGGCCCATCGAAGGCTCAGCTGACCGGTTTGGGTCCCGGTTGGATAGACCGACTTCTCTCTCAGAAGTTGAGGGCTCTGACTGACTGACTTGGTCGAGTCATGTTGGACAGGGCCCCGACAATAGGGCCCAACTGAAGAGTTCCCACCACGGGAGCCGAGGCAACTTGGATCTACATATCCTTGTTTGTGGCTAACCAGGGCGCAGATTAAATTCAGGTTTCGACCGATGGATGAGCATTACTCCTTTAGTACTGCTCGTCATTAGGTAGTCGGGGATGCGCTGTATCTATATGGTACTGTCTTGCCCCTGACCGTAGTTAGTGGTGAATATGGCATTTCCCTATACTGGTAGTGCTTTAGGCGGAACTAGTGGGTCTTGTCATAATATATATCACATATATATCCGGGACATAGATTAAATTTTAGGTTTCGATCGATGGATGAGCTATACTCCTATACTACTGTTCGCCATTAGGTAGTCGGGGATGCGCTGTATCTATATGGTACTGTCTTGCCCCTGACCGTAGTTAGTGGTGAATATGGCATTTCATTATACTGGTAGTGCTTTAGGCGGAACTAGTGGGTCTTGTCATCATATATATCACATATATATCCGGGACATAGATTAAATTTAGGTTTTGACTGATGGATGAACTTTACTCCTTTAGTACTGCTCGCCATTAGGTAGTCGGGGATGCGCTGTATCTATATGGTGCTGTCTTGCCCCTGACCGTAGTTAGTGGTGAATATGGCATTTCCCTATACTGGTAGTGTTTCAGGCAGAACTGGTGGGTCTTGTCTCATATATATCACATATATATCCTGGACATAGATTAAATTTAGGTTTTGACTGATGGATGAACTTTACTCCTTTAGTACTGTTCGCCATTAGGTAGTCGGGGATGAGCTGTATCTATATGGTACTGTCTTGCCCCTGACCGTAGTTAGTGGTGAATATGGCATTTCCCTATACTGGTAGTGCTTCAGGCGGAACTGGTGGGTCTTGTCAACATATATATCACATATATATCCGGGACATAGATTAAATTTAGGTTTTGACTGATGGATGAACTTTACTCCTTTAGTACTGTTCACCATTAGGTAGTCGGGGATGCGCTGTATCTATATGGTGCTGTCTTGCCCCTGACCGTAGTTAGTGGTGAATATGGTATTTCCCTATACTGGTAGTGTTTCAGGCAGAACTGGTGGGTCTTGTCTCATATATATCACATATATATCTGGGACATAGATTAAATTTAGGTTTTGACTGATGGATGAACTTTACTCCTCTAGTACTGTTCGCCATTAGGTAGTCGGGGATGCGCTGTATCTATATGGTACTGTCTTGCCCCTGACCGTAGTTAGTGGTGAATATGGCATTTCCCTATACTGGTAGTGCTTCAGGCGGAACTGGTGGGTCTTGTCAACATATATATCACATATATATCCGGAACATAGATTAAATTTACGTTTTGACTGATGGATGAACTTTACTCCTTTAGTACTGTTCACCATTAGGTAGTCGGGGATGCGCTGTATCTATATGGTGCTGTCTTGCCCCTGACCGTAGTTAGTGGTGAATATGGTATTTCCCTATACTGGTAGTGTTTCAGGCAGAACTGGTGGGTCTTGTCTCATATATATCACATATATATCCGGGACATAGATTAAATTTAGGTTTTGACTGATGGATGAACTTTACTCCTTTAGTACTGCTCGCCATTAGGTAGTCGGGGATGCGCTGTATCTATATGGTACTGTCTTGCCCCTGACCGTAGTTAGTGGTGAATATGGCATTTCCCTATACTGGTAGTGCTTTAGGCGGAACTAGTGGGTCTTGTCATCATATATATCACATATATATCCGGGACATAGATTAAATTTAGGTTTTGACTGATGGATGAACTTTACTCCTTTAGTACTGTTCGCCATTAGGTAGTCGGGGATGAGCTGCATCTAAATGGTACTGTCTTGCCCCTGACCGTAGTTAGTGGTGAATATGGCATTTCCCTATACTGGTAGTGCTTCAGGTGGAACTAGTGGGTCTTGTCATCATATATATCACATATATATCCTGGACATAGATTAAATTTAGGTTTTGACTGATGGATGAACTTTACTCCTTTAGTACTGTTCACCATTAGGTAGTCGGGGATGCGCTGTATCTATATGGTGCTGTCTTGCCCCTGACCGTAGTTAATGGTGAATATGGTATTTCCCTATACTGGTAGTGTTTCAGGCAGAACTGGTGGGTCTTGTCTCATATATATCACATATATATCTGGGACATAGATTAAATTTAGGTTTTGACTGATGGATGAACTTTACTCCTCTAGTACTGTTCGCCATTAGGTAGTCGGGGATGCGCTGTATCTATATGGTACTGTCTTGCCCCTGACCGTAGTTAGTGGTGAATATGGCATTTCCCTATACTGGTAGTGCTTCAGGCGGAACTGGTGGGTCTTGTCAACATATATATCACATATATATCCGGAACATAGATTAAATTTAGGTTTTGACTGATGGATGAACTTTACTCCTTTAGTACTGTTCACCATTAGGTAGTCGGGGATGCGCTGTATCTATATGGTGCTGTCTTGCCCCTGACCGTAGTTAGTGGTGAATATGGTATTTCCCTATACTGGTAGTGTTTCAGGCAGAACTGGTGGGTCTTGTCTCATATATATCACATATATATCCGGGACATAGATTAAATTTAGGTTTTGACTGATGGATGAACTTTACTCCTTTAGTACTGCTCGCCATTAGGTAGTCGGGGATGCGCTGTATCTATATGGTACTGTCTTGCCCCTGACCGTAGTTAGTGGTGAATATGGCATTTCCCTATACTGGTAGTGCTTCAGGCAGAACTGGTGGGTCTTGTCTCATATATATCACATATATATCCGGGACATAGATTAAATTTTAGGTTTCGATCGATGGATGAGCTATACTCCTATACTACTGCTCGCTATTAGGTAGTCGGGGATGCGCTGTATCTATATGGTGCTGTCTTGCCCCTGACCGTAGTTAGTGGTGAATATGGTATTTCCCTATACTGGTAGTGTTTCAGGCAGAACTGGTGGGTCTTGTCTCATATATATCACATATATATCCGGGACATAGATTAAATTTAGGTTTTGACTGATGGATGAACTTTACTCCTTTAGTACTGTTCGCCATTAGGTAGTCGGGGATGAGCTGTATCTATATGGTACTGTCTTGCCCCTGACCTTAGTTAGTGGTGAATATGGCATTTCTCTATACTGGTAGTACTTTAGGCGGAACTAGTGAGTCTTGTCATCATATATATCACATATATATCCGGGACATAGATTAAATTTAGGTTTTGACTGATGGATGAACTTTACTCCTTTAGTACTGTTCACCATTAGGTAGTCGGGGATGCGTTGTATCTATATGGTGCTGTCTTGCCCCTGACCGCAGTTAGTGGTGAATATGGTATTTCCCTATACTGGTAGTGTTTCAGGCAGAACTGGTGGGTCTTGTCTCATATATATCACATATATATCCGGGACATAGATTAAATTTAGGTTTTGACTGATGGATGAACTTTACTCCTTTAGTACTGTTCGCCAGTAGGTAGTCGGGGATGAGCTGTATCTATATGGTACTGTCTTGCCCCTGACCGTAGTTAGTGGTGAATATGGCATTTCCCTATACTGGTAGTACTTTAGGCGGAACTAGTGGGTCTTGTCATCATATATATCACATATATATCCTGGACATCGATTAAATTTAGGTTTTGACTGATGGATGAACTTTACTCCTTTAGTACTGTTCGCCATTAGGTAGTCGGGGATGAGCTGTATCTATATGGTACTGTCTTGCCCCTGACCGTAGTTAGTGGTGAATATGGCATTTCCCTATACTGGTAGTGCTTCAGGCAGAACTGGTGGGTCTTGTCTCATATATATCACATATATATCCGGGACATAGATTAAATTTTAGGTTTCGATCGATGGATGAGCTATACTCCTATACTACTGTTCGCTATTAGGTAGTCGGGGATGCGCTGTATCTATATGGTGCTGTCTTGCCCCTGACCGTAGTTAGTGGTGAATATGGTATTTCCCTATACTGGTAGTGTTTCAGGCAGAACTGGTGGGTCTTGTCTCATATATATCACATATATATCCGGGACATAGATTAAATTTAGGTTTTGACTGATGGATGAACTTTACTCCTTTAGTACTGTTCGCCATTAGGTAGTCGGGGATGAGCTGTATCTATATGGTACTGTCTTGCCCCTGACCTTAGTTAGTGGTGAATATGGCATTTCTCTATACTGGTAGTACTTTAGGCGGAACTAGTGAGTCTTGTCATCATATATATCACATATATATCCGGGACATAGATTAAATTTAGGTTTTGACTGATGGATGAACTTTACTCCTTTAGTACTGTTCGCCAGTAGGTAGTCGGGGATGAGCTGTATCTATATGGTACTGTCTTGCCCCTGACCGTAGTTAGTGGTGAATATGGCATTTCCCTATACTGGTAGTACTTTAGGCGGAACTAGTGGGTCTTGTCATCATATATATCACATATATATCCTGGACATCGATTAAATTTAGGTTTTGACTGATGGATGAACTTTACTCCTTTAGTACTGTTCGCCATTAGGTAGTCGGGGATGAGCTGTATCTATATGGTACTGTCTTGCCCCTGACCGTAGTTAGTGGTGAATATGGCATTTCCCTATACTGGTAGTACTTTAGGCGGAACTAGTGGGTCTTGTCATCATATATATCACATATATATCCTGGACATAGATTAAATTTAGGTTTTGACTGATGGATGAACTTTACTCCTTTAGTACTGCTCGCCATTAGGTAGTCGGGGATGCGCTGTATCTATATGGTACTGTCTTGCCCCTGACCGTAGTTAGAGGTGAATATGGCATTTCCCTATACTGGTAGTGCTTCAGGCAGAACTGGTGGGTCTTGTCTCATATATATCACATATATATCCGGGACATAGATTAAATTTAGGTTTTGACTGATGGATGAACTTTACTCCTTTAGTACTGTTCGCCATTAGGTAGTCGGGGATGCGCTGTATCTATATGGTACTGTCTTGCCCCTGACCATAGTTAGTGGTGAATATGGCATTTCCCTATACTGGTAGTGCTTTAGGCGGAACTAGTGGGTCTTGTCATCATATATATCACATATATATCCGGGACATAGATTAAATTTTAGGTTTCGATCGATGGATGAGCTATACTCCTATACTACTGTTCGCCATTAGGTAGTCGGGGATGCGCTGTATCTATATGGTGCTGTCTTGCCCCTGACCGTAGTTAGTGGTGAATATGCCATTTCCCTATACTGGTAGTGCTTTAGGCGGAACTAGTGGGTCTTGTCATAATATATATCACATATATATCCGGGACATAGATTAAATTTTAGGTTTCGATCGATGGATGAGCTATACTCCTATACTACTGTTCGCCATTAGGTAGTCGGGGATGCACTGTATCTATATGGTACTGTCTTGCCCCTGACCGTAGTTAGTGGTGAATATGGCATTTCCCTATACTGGTAGTGCTTCAGGCGGAACTAGTGGGTCTTGTCATAATATATATCACATATATATCCGGGACATAGATTAGATTTAGGTTTTGACTGATGGATGAACTTTACTCCTTTAGTACTGCTCGCCATTAGGTAGTCGGGGATGCGCTGTATCTATATGGTTCTCTCTTGCCCCTGACCGTAGTTAATGGTGAATATGGCATTTCCCTATACTGGTAGTGCTTCAGGCGGAACTAGTGGGTCTTGTCATCATATATATCACATATATATCCGGGACATAGATTAAATTTAGGTTTTGACTGATGGATGAACTTTACTCCTTTAGTACTGCTCGCCATTAGGTAGTCGGGGATGCACTGTATCTATATGGTACTGTCTTGCCCCTGACCATAGTTAGTGGTGAATATGGCATTTCCCTATACTGGTAGTGTTTCAGGCAGAACTGGTGGGTCTTGTCTCATATATATCACATATATATCCGGGACATAGATTAAATTTAGGTTTTGACTGATGGATGAACTTTACTCCTTTAGTACTGCTCGCCATTAGGTAGTCGGGGATGCGCTGTATCTATATGGTACTGTCTTGCCCCTGACCGTAGTTAGTGGTGAATATGGCATTTCCCTATACTGGTAGTGCTTCAGGCAGAACTGGTGGGTCTTGTCTCATATATATCACATATATATCCGGGACATAGATTAAATTTTAGGTTTCGATCGATGGATGAGCTATACTCCTATACTACTGTTCGCCATTAGGTAGTCGGGGATGCGCTGTATCTATATGGTGCTGTCTTGCCCCTGACCGTAGTTAGTGGTGAATATGGCATTTCCCTATACTGGTAGTGCTTTAGGCGGAACTAGTGGGTCTTGTCATCATATATATCACATATATATCCGGGACATAGATTAAATTTAGGTTTTGACTGATGGATGAACTTTACTCCTTTAGTACTGCTCGCCATTAGGTAGTCGGGGATGCACTGTATCTATATGGTACTGTCTTGCCCCTGACCATAGTTAGTGGTGAATATGGCATTTCCCTATACTGGTAGTGCTTTAGGCGGAACTAGTGGGTCTTGTCATCATATATATCACATATATATTCGGGACATAGATTAAATTTAGGTTTTGACTGATGGATGAACTTTACTCCTTTAGTGCTGCTCGCCATTAGGTAGTCGGGGATGCGCTGTATCTATATGGTACTGTCTTGCCCCTGACCGTAGTTAGTGGTGAATATAGCATTTCCCTATACTGGTAGTGCTTCAGGCGGAACTAGTGGGTCTTGTCATCATATATATCACATATATATCCGGGACATAGATTAAATTTAGGTTTTGACTGATGGATGAACTTTACTCCTTTAGTACTGCTCGCCATTAGGTAGTCGGGGATGCGCTGTATCTATATGGTACTGTCTTGCCCCTGACCGTAGTTAGTGGTGAATATGGCATTTCCCTATACTGGTAGTGCTTCAGGCGGAACTAGTGGGTCTTGTCATCATATATATCACATATATATCCGGGACATAGATTAAATTTAGGTTTTGACTGATGGATGAACTTTACTCCTTTAGTACTGTTCGCCATTAGGTAGTCGGGATGCGCTGTATCTATATGGTACTGTCTTGCCCCTGACCGTACTTAGTGGTGAATATGGCATTTCCCTATACTGGTAGTGCTTCAGGCAGAACTGGTGGGTCTTGTCTCATATATATTTACTACTCCTAAGGAATCATTTTCATTAGATTTTACAATCTCAGAAGTTGAGGGCCCTGACTGACTGTCTTGGTCCAGTTATGTTGGACAGGGCCCCGACAGTAGGGCCCAACTAAAGAGTTCCCACCACGGGAGCCGAGGCAACTTGGATCTATATATCCTTGTTTGTGGCTAACCAGGGAAAGATTAAATTTAGGTTTTGACCGATGGATGAGCTTTACTCCTATAGTACTGCTCGCTATTAGGTAGTCGGGGATGAGCTGTATCTATATGGTACTGTCTTGCCCCTGAACGTAGTTTGTGGTGAATATGGCATTTCCTTATACTGGTAGTGCTTCAGGCAGAACTGGTGGGTCTTGTCTCATATATACAGGGTGTTCCTGAATTCATGGCCCAAACATGAGGGGATGGTAGTACACACCGAACCCACCAATATTTGTCATAGAATATGCGGCCGCAAACGCAGCCTGGTGCCGGTAGGGGGCGCAGACGAGGCGGCACTGCTTAAAAACGCTGGATCGGTCAAACCCCAGCCTCATGAAACCCAAAAAAGCTGCAGGCGATGATGAAATCGGAAACACTGCCATCAAAAACCTACCTAGGAAAGCACGTTCAGAACTTCTAAAAATCTTAAATAAATGCTTTGAATACTGCTACTTCTCACTTCTTTGGAAAAATGCTGTTGTCACAATGTTGCCCAAACCTGGAAAAAGCTCACTTTTCCCTGATAATTATAGCTCTATCAGCTTACTGCCGTGCTTGGGAAAACTTTTGGAAAAATCCATTCTCCAGCACTACTTTGCAGTCATTCAGTATCCTTCCACCGGAACAATTTGGATTTCGAAGAAAACATTCCACGATACATCAAATTCACAGGGTGGTAGAGACTATTGCAGAGGCATGCAACAAAAAAGAGTCTACAGTCGCTGTATACATTGATATCGCAAAGGCGTTCGATCGGGTCTGGACTGAAGGCCTCATCTTTAAACTTATAAAGTTCAATTTTCCTCCTGCACTAATTCATATCATCCACAGTCATCTCCGTTCACGAACCTTCCAAGTCAAAGTGGCAAATCATATATCCGATAAAAAAAAAAACTATTAATGCAGGAGGCCCTCAATGCTCCATTCTGGCCCCGACATTGTTTAATATCTTCACATCAGATATTCCTAAACTTGACCGAGATGTAAATGCCATGTACGGCATTTCTCGCACCCTCCTTTTCCGTGCCCTTTGTCTGCAAGAGAATGCAGGCAATGCTCGACTCTTTTGAGGACTGGTGCACGGATTGGAGAGTGCAAGTTAACCCTACAAAAAGTATTGCAGTTCTTACGTCACATAAACGAAATCCCCATCATGAAAATTTCTACCTATTTTATAAACAGGTAGTGTAGAGCGATCATGCCAAATACCTAGATCCATCACAAGCTCAAATGGGATGTCCATGTACAGAATGTTATTAACAAAGCCAGAGCACTATACTGCAAACTATTCCCTCTGCTTGGGGGTAAATCTCATATCGCAACATCACATAAAGTGCTAATTTATAATCATTTAATCAGACCTATCCTTCTCTATGCTGTCGCCATATGGGGTGCATGTTCTAATAAAAATCTTGCAAATCTCCAATCTCTACAAAATAAAATCCTACGATCTGCTGTAGCAGCTCGTTTGTTAGGAATACTATCATTCATCGAGATCTAAATTGTGAAACAATTCTCCAATCCATCAAGAAAATGGCCAAGAACTATTTTGCAACTATCGCAGAACATCCTAATCAACTTATTAGAGATTTACTTAATTATGATGTGTACCTCTCACAAAATTCAAACGACCAAAATCTCTACTTGATAATCAGGATTATGAAAGGGATCGAAGCCAGATGGCGCCACTAGTACTGACCCCATCTGGAGTCGAACCTTAACTTAATCCTTACTTATTACTTACCTTTCTCTTACTTCTCCCCTTCCCACTCTTTTCAACTCATATTACGGTTGTACCGTCATTTATTCACACATTTCAATCATTTGGCTACTGGCGTTAGTTAAGATTAAGCAGGTATAGGGCTCAAGACCTGGGACTGCTGCTGTCGCTGTATGATCTTTGATCTTTGAAACCCCAGCATTCTCAGCCACCGATGTGCGCGACAAGCCCGGTGTTTACGAGCAGGTACAGTCGCTCAAAAAAAGTATCCGAACACTACGGTTTATTACAGAATTCAGAAAAAATATTTGGCAACGATTTTTTTTAGAAATTTTTTAGCAACCTTCTTGTCACGTGATAAATCACGATTTTTTTTTAGAAATTTTTTAGCAACCTTCGTGTCACGTGACACGAAGGTTGCTAAAAAATTTCTAAAAAAAATCGTTGCCAGATATTTTTTCTGAATTCTGTAATAAACCGTAGTGTTCGGATACTTTTTTGAGCGACTGTACGCCGATCACTACTCCGCCGTTGTGCCGCCTGTATCAACGTTGGTGGGCGGACGTTTGAGCATTTGTTGTAATGATCTCCAATAAATGTCTCTCTGGAAACCTCTGTGTCTGTCCTTCATTTCCGACTCCTCACTGCGTTTGCGGCGGCATATTCTATGACGAATATTGATGGGTTTGGTGTGTACTACCATCCCCTCACGTTTGGGGTATGAATTCAGGGACACCCTGTATATTTACCTTTTTATGGCAGAAATTGGAAATTTTGACTGTAGAGTGTCAAGAGATATTCCACTAACAGCAATTATCTGTCGCTTTTTCTTCAGACTTTTTAAATTTAAACAATAAAAGACAGATACTTTTATGTTATATAATTGCTAATAATATACTACTGTGTGCATTTTCCTTCCCCTATATTTTACTAGTACCTGTATAACACAAAAAATAATTTTCATTTTTTTTTTAAACAGAAAAGTTGCATTTACCATATGGGGACAAATTATTACTATTAATGTAAACCACTTGACCTTTTGGGAAAGTGAGACTGTCTCCAAAATTTTAAATTTCTAGCATATATACTAGATCGTTTGCAATTTCGTTTAAATATTTGTTTATTTTCCATCTTTTTCCTTCGCTAAAGGCCGCTTTTTAAGTTTTTTTTTAGCGCCTTTAGCACCCTCCAACAATGGAAATTTCAAGCTCATGGGTGATTCAGAAAATATAAATATTAATATTTTGTTAGTACCTGTAGAACAAAAAATAATTTTTCATTTATCTCTTAAAATAAAAAAGTTTAATATTCACACCCCTTGGGGGTAAGTAGGAGGGCAAAGCCTTGTTGCCATTATAGGTAAACCTTCGATCATAACACTACTACCAAAATTTCAGATTTTCGGTGTAAATAGATCATTTGCAATATTAGATTGAAATTTTGGCGTTTTCCATTTTTTCCATCGCTAGAAGGCGCTATTGAAGCTATTGGAAGATTTCAAAATTGTTAATTGTAATATTTTATCAGTACCCATCCAACGCTAAAAATAATTTTTCATTTATCTCTAAGAGTAAAGAAGTTGATTGTCTGTAGACGGACAGACTGATAGAAAGACAGACAGACGGACAAGCAGACAGACGAACCAACATTACAAAGGCAGACGATAAAGTGAAACATTAGCTCGTTTTGCAAACGAAAAAAAAATTATTTGTTGCTTTATAGTCAGCTCGTTTCACTGGGGCGGGGGTGGCTCAGTCGGTAGCGCGCCAGGCTCGTAATCTGTAGTTCCCAGGTTCGAGTCCCAGCTGGGTCATCGTTGAGATTTATCTCCGCAAAATTCCCCGCACTGCCCACGGTCAGTAGGGGACATCGATGGGCTTGGAAAGATACATCAACGAACGTCCCATCAACGATCGTCCGTCGAATGGGACGTTAAGCCGTGGTCCCGTGTGCGGGAGAGCCATACCCTGTGCACGTTAAAGAACACGCTGAATGGCCTTGACGGGAGGCTACCATCTGTCTCCCAATAGCTGTTCTAGTGGGTCCCCTCCCCCAACCTTCTCTGAGCCTTCGGGGTCCACGTGACCTGGTCATTTAGCCCATTGTGTGCAAAAAAGTGCCGCTCAGAAGTAAAACAACCCAACTCCTTTCACTTTTGCAGCCCACTGCTGTCTTCTGACGGAATTTCTTGGAAAAATCTTCATTAATTTATTTTTTATTTTTGAGTGGAATTTTGACTTTTTTCGCCAAATGCAACGCAGTGAAGCATTGATAAAATATGTAAGCTTTTATAAGCAAAAAAAGCGGTAGAAAAGTATAAAACTATAACAACTGAGAAACTTTATCAAGGTACACCCACTAACTCATAGGCTTTCGACTCATGGTCGTCAAAACATGGCGTCCATAAACCACGTGACTTGATCAACCAATGGCAGCCAATCACCGAAATGGCCAGCCTCTAACTATACAGGACCTCTACACTTGATGAATGACAGATATCGTCACATTAGTGGAAGGATGACAAGACAATTCTAGTTTGGTGGTTAGAATACTTTGGAATGAATCTGGAGAGATGTGGGTTCGAGTCTCGCGAATTGGATTATTGGTTCGTCTCGTGACTGAGTGGTTAGCGCACTTGGTTATACACTGGTGATCAAAATTAAAGGATAATGTATAAATTCGTACAACACTCGAAGTATTTTTTAAGGGAATGCAATGAAATTCGGTAAAGAGGTGTTGCGTTAAGATCATAATCGTGCAATTAACACGAAGGAGCAGTCAATGGAAGAATACTTAAAGTCTGTTACGTACGACATGCGGTATGTTAATATGGAATATGATCACCCCTGACAGCCACGTAGCTGAAGCAACGACTCCTCATACTGTTTATGAGGGTATTGATGAGGTCTTGACGGATTAATGACCCCTCCTCGACAAGTGCTGTTCTGAGTTCGTGGAGTGTTCTGGGAGGGGATGGCGAGTTCCAATGCGTCTCCCTAGAGCATCCCATACGTACTCAATAGGATTGAAGTCAGGAGATCTGTATAGATGGTGAGGAGTATCTTCCTCTTCGAGAAAATCGTCGACCACATAGGCTCGATGAAAGCAGGCGTTATCGTCCATAAGAATAAATTCTGGATTGATGGTTCCCCAGAATGGCCTGACATATGGGTTCAGGAATTTGTCTCTGTATCGAGAGGGCAGTAACAGAGCCACTCGGAAAGATGTCTGTACGTCTGTTCGTCATGATTCCTGCCCCAATCATCACGCCATGGGGGCGGGGGTGGCTCAGTCGGTAGCGCGCCAGGCTCATAATCTGTAGTTTCCAGGTTCGAGTCCCATTTGGGTCAGCGTTGAGATTTATATCCGCAAAATTCCCTGCCCTGCCCACGGTCAGTAGGGGACACCGATGGGCTTGGAAAGTCCGCCGTCCGTCGGATGGGACGTTAATCCGTGGCCCCGTGTGCAGGAGAGCCATACCCTGTGCACGTTAAAGAACACGCTGAGTGGCCTTGACGGGAGGCTACCATCTGTCTCCCAACAGCTGTTCCAGTGGATCCCCTCCCCCAACCTTCTCTGAACCTTCGGGGTCCATGTGACCTGGCCATTTAGCCAATGGTGTGCAAAAAAGTGCCGCTCAGAGGTAAAACAACCCAACCCAAACCCATCACGCCATGGCCACCAGAGTAGTCCCTTTCTCTGATGTTCGAGGGAACCCTGGTTCTCTCTAGATGCAAATACATTGCGAATCAGGTTTAAGCTGAATCGCGATTCATCTGTGAACACAACATGTGCCCACTGGTCTGCACTTCACGTGTGATGTTAGCGACGCCACGTTAAACGAGCTTGCAGAGTGGCACAAATACTAGGTCTCCTAGCATAAAGGCGTTGCTCACGAATCTCCTGTAAACAGTATGGTTGGAAACCCTCGTTCCTGTAGCTGCTGCAAGGTCCAAAGACAGTTGCCTAGTGGTCATCACTCTGTTGCGTCTGGGAGACTCATAATGATCATCTGCAGCAGTTGTGGCTCTGGGAACGGCCTTGCCCTGGTCCACAACGAAAATCTCTTATCTGTTGAAACTGTCTGCAGAGTCTTGACAGGACGTTTTGTGGAACATTCAATGTTCTCGAAACTTCCATAGAGGACTGACCTGCTCCATCCTTCCAATCGCTCTTCACTGCTGAAAATCATCCATACGATGTCTTTGGGACATAATCAGCTCCACCTGCCGCTGAAGTGAAAGCAAGAATTGCCTAGAACAGCTGGAAGATGCGTATAGACACTCCAGTATTTTTAACTCATTCCTAATTTGCGTATTCAAGCTTAAGTGCGGCAACTGTAAGTGCGGCAACTGTAAGTGCGGAATACTTTTTCACGCAGCGTGTCTTCCACGTTTGCCCATTTTCAGTGCATTCTTTTACATATATCCGCAGCTATATACGTTTTTATCGATTAATTTTTAATTTTTAGCACCAGTGTAGGTCAAGGGGATATGAGTTTAAGCCCAGGCATGGTTGCTTTTCTGCGGAGATCTCGTCTACCTCTGAGACCTTCTACTATGGCGTATAAACTGACAGTCTCCTATTAGGTCTCTTGTGGCAAGCAGCAGCTTTGATGAAGTATTTTTTTCAAAATGTGACCATTTTTCTTTTGCGCAAAAGTGGGACACTTTCTATACACACCAAAAGAAATATATATATATTGGGACGTGCAAGTAGCTGCTTGAGGGGGTATTAATTTGTTTTTTGTATTATTTATGGTCCTTAGTTTTGATATTTTTCGCAGTACA
The DNA here is from genome assembly GCA_038380435.1 of Ryuthela nishihirai. Classification (NCBI taxonomy): domain Eukaryota; kingdom Metazoa; phylum Arthropoda; class Arachnida; order Araneae; family Heptathelidae; genus Ryuthela; species Ryuthela nishihirai. The sequence goes on along the minus strand of JAWZYU010000013.1, from coordinate 40,594,244 downwards.
CTGCATTGGCTAGTTTTGATTTGTAAAAGAACGAAAATGTGATGTTGTTAGGGGGATATAGTGTGTGTTGGAGGTGTAGTAATGTTGGCATGAAAATATGGTGTGTGATGCTGGCGCAAAGATGTTGTCGTGGGGATATGGTTTGTGATGGAGGTGCAGCGATGCTGCTGCGGAGATATGGTGTGTGATGGAGGTGCAGCGATGTTGTCACGGGGATTGGTGTGTGATGGAGACGCAGAGATGTTGTCGTGGGGATTGGTGTGTGATGGAGATGTAGAGATGTTGTCGTGGAGATACGGTGTGTGATGGAGGTGCTGCGATGTTCCCGCGGGGATGTGGTATGTGATGGAGGTGCAGTGAGGTCGTGGGGATTGTTGTGTGATGGAGGTGCAGTGAGGTCGTGGTGATTGTTGTGTGATGGAGGTGCAGTGAGGTCGTGGGGATTATTGTGTGATGGAGGTGCCGAGATTTCGTGGAGTTTGGTGTGTGATGAAGGTGCAGCGATGTTGTTGTGGGGATATAGAGTCTGATTGAGACACAATGTGCTTTTGCCATGAGAATATAGTATGCCAGCTGATGAGTGTGATGTGTATGTTTATATCAACGTTCATGTGAAAGCACATTAGTGTCAAATTCGCGTAAATCGAGGAATGCCTGCACTATGTTATGTGTCAATATGCCACAGAATACAGAAAGAAGCATTTTTAAAATATTTTCTCGAAATAACTTATTGATAATTTAGTTATTCATTTTCGCATTTGTATGGGAAATACAAGGTACAAAATGAAACAGTGATCGTAATTTGTTTTTGGTTTTCATTGTTATGAAAGCATTAGGCCTGAACTGCGCTGTTTTTTAATTCTCCTTTAAAATCTTGTCATCTTGAGACTAATGTTCTCAAAATAGGACACCGCAATTCGAGATATTTCTAGCAAAGTATTAGAAATACGTTCAATATTTATTTATTAAGTAATAGAAGAAAATATCTGTGTCTTTTTTTTTATATAAATTATTCAATAACATGATACGCCGCTTCGAACTGTTATTTTTAATTGATGCGGGTTCGATTCCCGTCGTGGCGGCGAAGAATTTAGGGCCGTCCCGTGGCCGAGTGGTTAGCACGCTTGGCTACTGATCTAAGGGACCTGGGTTCGAGCCACGGATTAGGCATGGATGTGTGTGTCGTTTTTCTGCTGAGGTCCTGCCATCCTCTCAGATCTCATACTGTGGCATATAAACTGACAGGCTCCTGTCAGACCTCTGTGGCAAGCAGCTGCTTGAGGGGGTATTTATTTATTTTATTTTATTTAGTTAACAAGGCATTACACGATGAACACTAAATTTTTTTTAGAGTTCCATTTCAAAAGTCCAATATATCGATAAATTTTGCCATGGTTTGTTTTATCAACCTTTTTAATTTGTATAACAAGATTCTGGGTGTTTGTTTACGTTGCTTTTTAAAAAAATACTAATCACATTGCACGATGTTACTCTGTTCTTCGATTTTAAATACTTTTAATTCTCTGTATTTTTTTCAAATGTGTTGTACGTGTATTTCTGACTTTTTTTGTACTAATGTGTATTTTTACTTCAGTAGCCGCAACTAGGATTGGGGAAGCAGGTACCCGCATGGGCGCAAAATTCAAGGGGCACACAGATGTATTTTAAAGATGGATTATTAAATTTAAAAATCCATAGCGAGTTATTTATTATAGTTTACAACAGTTACTTAGAATTCATGTTTGCAGGTTTCTATTTATCTCTTTTCAACAAAAAAAAATACTCAGAGAAAATAGTTTCACATTTTCGTTTGTAGACAGCGAACTTTTTTTGTTTACAAAGTAAAAATAAATTCTTCTTTCTATTGGACAGTTATTGACGATATATTACAATTCGTACTTCACAAGCAATAAATTCGGGCATCCAGAAGCTATAAATGCGTCTTCTCTGAGGTCCTGCCAGCCTCACAGATCTTCTACTTTGGCATATAAAGTGACAGGCTCCTGTCAGACCTCTGTGGCAAGCAGCTGCTTGAGGGAGTATTTATTTTTATTTAACGGTAGAAAATTTTGAAAATTCCAAAATTTCAAACGAATATTGCAAGCGATGTAGTTATGCCAGAATTTTGAAATTTTGGTGGTGGAATGTGATGGTCACGAGGTTTCCTTTGGCAAAAATGAGTTGCCCCCTTAAACTCCGGGTTGGTGGGGGCGGGGGTGGCTCAGTCGGCAGCGCGCCAGGCTCGTAATCTGTAGTTCCCAGGTTCGAGTCCCAGCTGGGTCAGCGTTGAGATTTATCTCCGCAAAATTCCCCGCCCTGCCCACGGTCAGTAGGGGACACCGATGGGCTTGGAAAGGCCGCCGTCCGTCGGATATGACGTTAAGCCGTGGCCCCGTGTGTGGAAGAGTCATACCCTGTGCACGTTAAAGAACACGCTGGATGGCCTTGACGGGAGGCTACCATCTGTCTCCCAACAGCTGTTCCAGTGGGTCCCCTCCCCCAACCTTCTCTGAGCCTTCGGGGTCCATGTGACCTGGCCATTTCGCCCATGGTGTGCAAAAAAGTGCCGCTCAGAGGTAAAACAACCCAACCCAACCCGGGTTGGTGAGTAAATGCAACTTTTTTGTTTCGAGAGATAATTGTCTAGTTTAAGAGTTAAATGCAAAATAATATATTTATGCTCGATAGATATTGATGAATTGTTATGATTTGCACTTCCTAAATCTCGCAAAAAGCTATAATTACTCCCTCTGACGGTGGAAAAAATAGAAAATTCCAAAATTTCAAACGGATATTGCAAACGATGCATTTACGCTAGAAATTTAAACCATTGGTGGTGGAATTTAAATGTCACGAAGTTTTCATTAACAATAATTTCACCTCTTACACCAGAGTGAGGGGGACTTTTATGTTTTAAGAGATAAGTGCTTGTTTTTAGAGATAAGTTAAAATTTATTTTTGGGTTAGATAGATATTCATGAAGGAGCGGGGTGGCTCAGTCGGTAGCGTGCCAGGCCCGTAATCGAGTTCCTGCTGGGTCAGCGTTCAGACTTATCTCCGCAAAGCTCCTCGCCCTGCCCACGGTCAGTCGGGGACACCGATGGGCTTCGAAAGGCCGCCTTCCATCGGATGGGACCTTGAGCCGTGACTCCGTGTGCAGGTTGGGTTGTTTTACCTCTGAGCGGCACTTTTTTGCACACCATGGGTTAAATGGCCAGGTCACATGGACCCCGAAGGCTCAGAGAAGGTTGGGGGAGGGGACCCACTGGAAGAGCTGTTGGGAGACAGATGGTAGCCTCCCGTCAAGGCAATCCAGCGTGTTCTTTAACGTGCACAGGGTATGGCTCTCCCGCACACGGGGCCACGGCTTAACGTCCCATCCGACGGACGATGGTCTTTCCAAGCCCATCGGTGTCCCCTGCTGACCGTGAGCAGGGCGGGGAGTTTTGCGGAGATAAATCTCAACGCTGACCCAGCTGGAACTCGAACCTGGGAACTACATATTACCAGCCTGGCGCGCTACCGACTGAGCCACCCCAGCCCCGAGGCGATATGCGTTCTTCTAGTTGTTATTTTTATTTCATTATATAAGTAATTATTTTTCTCGTCTATTATATTCTTCTCAGTTACTTATTTTTGCGGCAAATGTTCGAAGCATTGTATAATTTTATTGTTCTATTATTCTCTAATCTTTCTGTGTGTATGTAGGGGGGTAGACTTCGGAAAGGGATGTTTTTTCCTGGACGCAAGAACACCTTCTTACGATACTAATATACTAGAGGGATCGGGGGTGGCTCAGTCGGTAGTGCGCCAGGCTCGTAATCTGCAGTTCCCAGGTTCGAGTCCCAGCTGGGTCAGCGTTGAAATTTATCTCCGCAATAATTCCCCGCCCTGCCCACGGTCAGTAGGGGACACCGATGGGCTTGGAAAGGCCGCCGTCCGTCGGATGGGACGTTAAGCCGTGGCCCCGTGTGCGGGAGAGCCATACTCTGTGCACGTTAAAGAACACGCTGGATGGCCTTGACGGGAGGCTACCATCTGTCTCTCAACAGCTGTTCCAGTGGGTCCCCTCCCCCAACCTTCTCTGAGCCTTCGGGGTCCATATGACCTGGCCATTTAGCCAATGGTGTGTAAAAAAAGTGCCACTCAGAGGTAAAACAACCCAACCCAATATACTAGAATAGAACCTGGCAGAATTTCAAAAATTTCTCTCTGTTCGCATATGTCCATTGTTATTGGATGTTTGATTTGTTACGAGCATATTTAAGTAAATAAAAAAGTAAATTAACGATTTAATTTTTAGTTTCCATCTTTCTTTTAGAGGCAAACGCTTTTCGCTAAATAAATACGAACAAAGAATTAACTATACCGCTGGAGGCGTAACATACTTTAATAGATTCATCCACACTTCATCTTTAACAACCTCGTACATGTGTTGCTAAGTAAATCAACCCCCCCCCCCCCTCCTTAAGTCCTTGAAGTTCCGAATCTCCATCACTCATCTTCTTCGAGACGGAAATAAAAAAACAAAACAACAGTGAAACAATCGTTAAGCGAACAAAACCAACAGCATCGGTCGAGTACTACTAGCCCACTTAAGCCTCGACGAAACGGGAAAGAAAACGTACCGCGCAGAATATCATCTTGGAAGTCAATCTGCGGAGAACGTTCAGCTGCAGGAGGAGTTAGAAGAAGTTTGACCACGTGACTGCGCGAGCGCCCCCACCACCCTCCGCCACTGCCTCCTCGGGGTGACCTCGTCCTCCGCGGGGCGTCCAGACGGGAGACTCGTCAGCACCGGGGGTTGGTGCACACTTCACCGCACGTGGGGCTTCCTAGTGGTAGCTCGAGACAACGTCACATCCCTCATCTTCCTCCGATCCCACTGCTCACGTGCAAGCTCCACTCTCTCGTGCCTCGTTGCGCTCTCATCACTTCGCACTCGGAGAGAAAGTTTATTTCATCCGTCGACTTTGGTGCTGCAGTCAAAACTTCGCGAGGAGGTGTTGAAAGTGTTTTTTATTGGCAAAGAGGAAAATTCGCCGACTATGCCATGATGAGGCCTGAACACTTTTACGTGGTCGTCCTCACAATAGCTTCTTTCACGTTTTTAACATTCGCCAGCAGATCACATTCAAGAAAATCTCATTGGCTTTTAGAGACTGTCCCGGACTTTGTGTGCACGCGTTTTCTGCCGGATGGGGAAATTGAGAGGAGGATCCACTGGGGAAGGATTTCGGCCGTGGAGACCGCGGTCGAGTTGCCGCCAGCTGCACCGCAGTCCGGATTGCGGAAATCCAGTTACGACTACGCCGCATCGCCCACCGCCGACCAGGAGGAGGTCATCACTCAAGGCTTGACCTTACGACAAGTGACGGATGGTAAACATTTCATCCAGCTCATCTACGACTCAGGCTGGGAACTGAGAGACTGCGAATATCTCCGCGACTTCGGCGCCGTGGATGACTTCTTCCGCTCCTTCACCGACGAACCGGGATGTAAACAATATCTGAAGCACAGAAACGGATCCGCAGAGTCTTGCTGCAAGGCCCCGTCATCTTCTTCATCCATTGCTTCGCTTGGCAATCAGCACAATTTCACCCTGCAGCTGCTACCTCGCGGCGAACCTCTGATCTCTGACCTCGCTCTTCTGACGGACTACAGAGCGCTCCGAGAGCAGTGTCACGCCCTTCATCGGAGAGTCCGTGAAGCCGTACGGCAGCAAAGTGCCCGCGGTACGGCAGCTCTTCAGCGGTTGAAACGGGACCTCTTTCTCTACCCGGGCACTAACTGGTGTGGGTCCGGAAGTAACGCCCGCAAATTCAATGAGCTTGGCTATAATGCAGCTGCGGACCGATGCTGCAGAGACCACGACCACTGCCCAAACACAATCGAGGGATTCACCAATAAATACAATTTCTTTAACTTCAGGTTTCACACCATCAGCCACTGCGATTGCGACGAAAGGTAGAGTATCTTTAATTTTTTTAAACATCTTTATTTATATTTAAATGATGTAGATTTTGGCTAAATAGGTACAGTCGCTCAAAAAAAGTATCCGAACGCTATGGTTGATTACAGAATCCAGAAAAAATATCTGGCAACGATTTTTTTTAGAAATTGGTGATCTGGCAACCTTCGTGTCACGTGACACGAAGGTTGCCAGATCACTAATTTCTAAAAAAATCGTTGCCAGATATTTTTTCTGGATTCTGTAATCAACAATGGTGTTCGGATACATTTTTGAGCGACTGTAGGTGGTCATATTATTTTGATACTAGATCGTGTGGGCTCACTCACGGAAATATTGAGTGTGGGCAGTTACCGTTCACAGCAAACTGGAGCGTGTGCAGTTACTGCACACGCTCCAGTTTGCTGTGAACGGTAACTGGAGCGTGTACAGTTGCTGTACACACTCCAGATATTTTTTCTGAATTCTGTATTCAACCATAGTGTTCGGATACTTTTTTGAGCGACTGTAGGTGGTCATATTATTTTGATACTAGATCGTGTGGGCTCACTCACGGAAATATTGAGCGTGTGCAGTTACCGTTCACAGCAAACTGGAGCGTGTGCAGTAACTGCACACGCTCCAGTTTGCTGTGAACGGTAACTGGAGCGTGTACAGTTGCTGTACACGCTCCAGATATTTTTCCTGAATTCTGTAATCACGTGACTCGAATGTTGCCAGATCACTAATTTATAAAAAAAAAATCGTTGCCAGATATTTTTCCTGGATTCTGTAATCAACCATAGCGTTCGGATACTTTTCTTGAGCGACTGTACCCTTTCTGTCCGAGGGCAGGGTGGGGGAGTTTTGCAGAGATAAATCTAAACGCTGGCATTGGTGTCCTCATATCTTGAGGACCCAAGCAGTAGGGTACCACCTTATGGGTATGTTGGTAAGTTCATCGGCGATGTCTGATCTTTTCCTTAGATCCTGCACACTTCCAAATCTGACTTCTTTGAAGAAATTGCTATGGACTGTTACAGGCAATAAATCCAGACCAGGAATCTTCACGGCAACCTTAGCAAAGAACCACTGGAAAAAAATACATGTATTCTTTAAAAGCACTGGAAAAATTATTGACTTAAATATAAACATATACATTTCTAATGAGTAAATAAAAAAAATCCCTCAAGCAGTGAATTAAAAAAACCCCTATATTTTGAAGAAAAATAGCTTGCTTAAAAACAATATATATACATTCTTAATCAGTGGCGTTCATAAGGAGGGGGGGGGGAGCACGGGGGCAATGGCCCCCCTTCAAGAGACTCGCAAGTGTTTTATTTTTCTATTCGAACAGCCAGCCAATTTCTTTTCCGGGAGGCAAACCTCTAGAGCCATCAGTACCCGAAAGGACAAATGACAAACTGTTAAAAAGTTAAAGTGTCAGTACTGGGCTACAAAATCCTTCGTATGCCCTTAAATGACCCCCTACAGACTTGAGACTTATGAATGCCCCTACTTTTAATGAGTATTATGAATTGGCAAAGTCGTTTAGTTATGGACTTAAAATTGTTTGGTCAAAAAACTCGATAGAAATGCGCCACATTCTGTATTTTGGGTTGTTGTACCTCTGAGCGGCACTTTATTTGCACACACTGGGCTAAATGGTCAGGGTTCGGTTGGGTTGTTTTACCTCTGAGCGCCACTTTTTTGCACACCATGGGCAAAATGGCCAGGACACATGGACCCCAGAGGCTCAGAGAAGGTTGGGGGAGGGGACCCTCTGGAACAGCTGTTGGGAGACAGATGGTAGCCTCCCGTCAAGGACCTCCAGCGTGTTCTTTAACGTGCGCTCTTCGCTATGGCTCTTCCGTACACGGGGCCATGGCTTAACGTCCCATCCGACGGACGGCGGCCTTTCAAAGCCCATCGGTGTCCCCTACTGACCGTGGGCAGAGCTGGGAATTTTGGGGAGATAAATCTCAACGCTGACTCAGCTGGGACTCGAACCTGGGAACTAAATGGTCAGATCACAAGGACCCGATGTCTCAGAGAAGGTTGGGTGGATAGGATCCGTTGGAACAGCTGTTGGAAGACAGATGGTAGACTCCCCTCGAGGCCATCCAGCGTGTTCTTTAACGTGCACAGGGTATGGCTCTCCCGCACACGGAGCCACGGCTTAACGTCCCATCCGACGGACGGCGGCTTTTCCAAGTCCATCGGTGTCCCCTACTGACCGTGGGAAGTTTTTCGGAGATAATCACAACGCTGACCCAAGTGGGACTCGAACCTGTCAACTGCAGATTACGAGCCTGGTGCGCTACCGACTGAGCCATTCCCGCCGCTTTTGTATCTTGATGATTTGCTGGTTTGAATTTGAAAGGGCCTGATCTAGAATGAGGTCAGCCATTTCTCGGTGTAGGAAAAAATCGTTCCCTTGTGCACTTTAGCGGATTTGCTGAGTGGTTTTGAAGGGAGGATCTTTTCCTTCTGCACTAACCCTCTAAGAGAGCATCCTTAACTCTTAGAGCAGTGGTTCCCAAAGGGGGCGTTTTTAGAAATTTGTGGGGACGTTTGGTTTGTCAAACCGATAACTGGGGAGCTACCTTATAGTGTTTTGATTTTATATGACGAGGCCTTTTAGTTATTTTAAGGGAGCTACCTTATAGTTATTTTGATTTTATATGACGAGGCCTTTTGAAAGAATACTTGTTGAAAAGAAGGAATTGAGGTTAAAAAAATTAGGAAGACGGCTTAAAAAGTACTGATTCCGAAATTATTTTAACTCCTGCATCAGTTAAATTTCTATCAAAATAGAGGAAGTGAAACATTAAAGGACTAATACGGAAACCAGAAAGATATTTATTAAAATTTAACAGGCCAATGAAAAAAGATGTCATGGTGAAATTTAGCCCATCAATTTCAATGTGTATGAGGTAGGGTTGACTCAGTCGAGAGCGTAGCCAGGTTCGTAATCTGTAGTTCGCAGGTATGGGTTGGGTTGTTTTACCTCTGAGCGGCACTTTTTTGCACACCATGGACTAAATGGCCAAGTCACATGGACCCCGAAGGCTCAGAGAAGGTTGGGGGAGGGGACCCACTGGAATAGCTGTTGGGAGATAGATGGTAGCCTGCCGTCAAGGCCATCGAGCGTGTTCTTTAACGTGCACAGGGTATGGCTCTCCCGCACACGGAGCCACGGCTTAACGTTCCATCCGACGGACGGCGGCCTTTCCAAGCTCATTGGTGTCCCCTACTGACCGTTGGCAGGGAGGGGAATTTTGCGGAGATAATCGCAAGTATGAGTCCCACCTGGGCCAGCGTTGAGATTTATCTACGCAAAACTCCTCACGCTGTCCCCGGTCAGTAGGGGACACAGATGGGCTTGAACAGGACGTCATCCTTCGCATGGGACGTTCAGCCGTGTCTCTTGTGCGAGGAGAATCACACACTGTGCAAGTTAAAGAACATCCTGGATGGTCTTGACGAGAGGCTACCATCTGTCTCTTAACAGTTGTCCAGTGGGTCCCCTTCCCACAAACGTCTCTGAGCCCTCGGGGTCCTTGTGACCCGGCCATTTATCCTATTGTGTAGAAAAAAAAGCGCCTCTCAAAGGTAAAAACAATTCAAATGTGTTGAAATTTAGGAAATAAGCATAATTACAGGAAGTAACGTTTCCCTAAATTGTGTTGGCGTTTAACGGACAAGCAAAATTTCTGTTAAAATGTAGGACCGTAATTAAAAAACGCTGAAAAATTAGCAGTTCAGTAAATTAAAAGAGGTCAATTTTTTGGATGATATTTAAACCATTTGCCCTGAAATTTAGCTGATCACTGAAGTATTTGGTTGAAATTTAGTATGCGCTAGATAAAACAAAAAAGTTGAAATGTATTTGGACCTGTGAAAAAGCAGCTTTAAATTTTGCTGATATGATTGAAGATTTGTGTTATAATGCCATCGGAGTTGTTGTTGGGGTTGTTTTACCTCTGAGCGGCACTTTTTTGCACACCATGGGCTAAATGACCAGGTCACATGGACCCGAAGGCTCAGAGAAGGTTGGGGGAGGGGACCCAATGGAACAGCTGTTGGGAGACAGATGGTAGCCCCCCGTCAAGGCCATCCAGCGTGTTCTTTAACGTGCACATGGTATGGCTCTCCCGCAGACGGGGACACGGTTTAACGTCCCATCCGACGGACGGCGGCCTTTCCAAGCCCATCGATGTCCCCTACTGACCGTGGGCAGGGCGGGGAATTTTGCGGAGATAAATCTCAACGCTGACCCAGCTGGGACTCGAACCTGGGAAATGCCATCGGGAATTAAAACATTTATGCTAAAATTTAATGGACTAGGGAAAAAGAAAATTATGTTAAATTTGATGATCCAGAATATCAGTTAATATTACTTAATCCAATATATAATCATTTTTAAGTTTGAACCTATGTATCTAAAGAATATTTAATAAACTAAATATATTGCGTCAAATTTCAATTGATTGAGTTTGAACTATTTTTACGTCTAAGCGGCACTTTTTCTGGGTACAACGGGCTAAATGGCCAGATCACAGAGACCAGAAGGTTGGGTTGTTTTACCTCTCAGCGGCACTTTTTTGCACACCTTGGGCTAAATGGCCAGGTCACAAGGACCCACGAAGTCTAAGAGAAGGTTGGGGGAGGGGACCCACTGGAACAGCTGTTGGAAGACAGATGGTAGCCTCCCGTCAAAGCCATCCAGCGTGTTCTTCAACGTGCACAGCGTATGACTCTCCCGCACATGGGGCCACTTCCCATCCGACGGACGGCGGCCTTTCCAAGACCATCGGTGTCCCCTACTGACCGAGGGCAGGGCGGGGAGTTTTTGCGGAGATAAATCTCAATGCTGACCCAGGTGGGACTCGAACTTGGGAACTGCAGATTACGAGCCTGGCGCGCTACCGACTGAACCACCCCAGCACCCAAGAGTCCAGAAGGACTCAAAGACGGGAAGGGAACACATTGGACAGCTCTTAGGAGCGGGGGGAGGGGGGAGGGGGAACAATTTGGATTGAAAACGTTTTGTATAAAAATAAAATGACAATTTTTATTTTGGCTCAAACCCTGGAAATTGCTCGGACATCTCCGGATGATCACCACAGATGTCTGGCTTGGGTTGCTTTACCTCTGAGCGGCACTTTTTTTGCACACCATGGGCTAAATGGCCAGGTCGCATGGACCCCGAAGCCTCATAGAAGGTTGGGGTAGGGGACCCACTGTTGGGAGACAGATGGGAGCCTCCCGTCAAGGCCATCCAGCGTGTTCTTTAACGTGCAAAGGGTATGGTTCTCCCGCACACGGGGCCACGGCTTAACGTCCCATCCGACGGACGGCGGCCTCTCCAAACCCATCGGTGTCCCCTACTGACCGAGGGCAGGGCGGGGAATTTTGCGAAGATAAATCTCAACGCTTACCCAGCTGGGACTCGAACCTGGGAACTACAGATTACGAGCCTGGCGCGCTTCCGACTGAGCCAACCCCGCCCGATGTCTAGCTGGAGCCTGTCAGTTTACATGCCACAGTAGAAGATCTGTGAAAGGAAGGCCAGGACGAGCTAAAAATATTCATTATCTCTTAATAGCATCAAAACAGATCACCGACACAAACAGTTGATGATTTTGTAAGCGTTATCGAGATTGGAAGAGAGGGATTGCTGACCTTAAGTGTCAAATTCGCATCTTCAAGATCAAGATCTGAAAGGTGTCGATGATGAGTTGTTGTAAGTCCGACAACTTTGATGTAGGACACGATTGAAAGCAATCTGATACGTCTGCGGCACCTTTCCTTTGGAGGATGCTCGGATTTATCACGCCTCTGCTAGAGAGGGTCATGTTACTCGTAGGCGACCTCTGGGGTCATTCGCCGGCATCTTTTTATGTTCATCTGCCATAAAGGGTTAAAGCGACACCGAAGATTTAATGCGCTCTTCGGCTATCCGCTGTGGGCGGTCTTTTTGGTAACATCTTCTAATGAATTCAGGGGAGGAAAAGAAATGATTCAGCGTCGGCACGAGATGACGATAAGGGCATCTGAAAGGACTTCTAATCACGTTTTCAAGTGTTTATAAGATTAGCGACTGTATTCAGAAAAGTAGCCGTCCCGTGGCCGAGTGGTTAGCATGCTTGGCTAGTGATCTAAAGGTTCTGGGTTCGAGTCCCGGGTATGTGTCGTTTTTCTGCGGAGGTCTTGCCGTCCTCACAGACACTCTACTGTGGTATATAAAGTGTCAGACCTCTGTGGCAAGCAGCTGTTTGAGGGGGTAGTTATTTTTATTTTTTTTATTCAGAAAAGGCAAAGGAATGTGTGTAATTAATAAATTCAATGATATATCTAGAATAAGATAAGATTTTCCTAAAGAATTGATTTTTAAAATTCTTTTCCTTTTGTCGAAATTCAATGAAAATCCTCTCGAACATCAACTTTTACAAAATACGAAAAACTGTAAATGAACAATTATTCTATGACTGAAAACACTGGAGTTAATTAGTACAATAAATTCACTTGCACGAGTTAATTTTACTAATACTGGTTACAGCCCTGGGGTGGGGCTCGTAATCTGCAGTTCCCAAGTTCGAGTCCCACCTGGGTCAGCATTGAGATTTATCTCCGCAAAAACTCCCCGCCCTGCCCTCGGTCAGTAGGGGACACCGATGGTCTTGGAAGGGCCGCCGTCCGTTCGATGGGAAGTGGCCCCATGTGCGGGATAGCCATACCCTGTGCACATTAAAGAACACGCTGGCTGGCCTTGACGGGAGGTTACCATCTGTCTCCCAACAGATGTTTCAACGAGTCCCCTCCCCCAACTTCTCTGAGCCTTCGGGATCCTTGTGACCTGGCCATTTAGCCCATGGTGTGCAAAAAAAGTGCCGCTCAGAGGTAAAACAACCCAAATGGTTACAGCCCGTCAGGCCCGGTTTTAGAAAAAAAACTAGGGGGGGGGAGGAAGACAAGAAACTGGATTTCCATTGCAGTATATAACATGATACATCCGTTTCAAAGTTCTTTAAAAAATATCTTGAAAAATGTATGAGATATAAAAAAGTTTAATAATTTTTCCCCTCTATTACATTTCTGGCATTCTGAAAGGGGAGTGGGGGGGAGGCATGCGTCCGCCTCCTAGATGCCCTGGAGCAGATTAAAATTCGACTTTCACAAACAGAAAATTCAAAATGTCGAACTAAAAAGAATCACCATCGAATTTCAATAGCATCAGTGCTGGATCTCGGGAGGGGGAGGGGAGACACCTTCTTTTAAGAATGTCAATGATTGGAACAAAGGCAAAAAATCTATTAAACGTATATTAGCTTTACTTTTTCAGAAAATATTTCTAAAGGCTCCGAAATGGGAAGAAAGCGTTTTTACCATAAAGGCGTTTAGATTCTTTCCCATCGATCTTGCTCTCCTTCCCCCCCCCCCCCAGCAATCTTTTCTTTACATCCGAGTCTGAATATAATCGACATCAGATCTTATAATCTTTAATTACTCTTTTCATTAATGTAAATGGATGAAATAACGGTTTAGGGTATAGGATTAAAATTTCTCCCAAGAGGTTAAACAATTATCTACTGAATGAAGTGGGGCGGGAGTGGCTCAGTTGGTAGCGCGCCAGGCTCGTAATCTGTAGTTCCCAGGTTCGAGTCCCAGCTGGGTCAGCGTTGAGATTTATCTCCGCAAAATTCCCCGCCCTGCCCACGGTCAGTAAGGGACACCGATGGGCTTGGAAAGGCCGCCGTCAGTCGGATGGGACGTTAAGCCGTGGCCCCGTGTGCGGGAGAGCCATACCCTGTGCACGTTAAAGAACACACTGGATGGCCTTGACGGGAGGCTACCATCTGTCTCCCAACAGCTGTTCCAGTGGGTCCCCTCTCCCAACCTTCTCTGAGCCTTCGGTTTCTATGTGACCTGGCCATTTAGCCCATGGTGTGAAAAAAGTGCCGCTCATAGGTAAAACAACCCAACCCAACTGAATGAAGTACATTTGTTGAAATGAAAAAAAAAATGCGCTTCCCTTGTACCAGAATTTATGTAAAATCGATTATCTGTTTCGGTTTGACATACTGATTTGGTACAAAACAAAAAATGGTACTGGTAAAAAAGTACCTGGTTAGAAATGACTGAAGAGCTCATTTAAAAAACTGGGTTATTTTTACCTCTGAGCTGCACTTGTTGGCACACAACGGAGCAAAAGGGCTAGGTCACAAGAGCCCCGAAAAGTTGGGGTCACACTAGACAGATGGTAGCTTCTTGTAAAGGCCATCCAACGTGTTCTTTAACGTGCACAGGGTATGGCTCTCCTGCGCCACGCTTAAAATCCCATCTGACGGACAGAGACCTTTCCAAACCCATAGTGTCCCCTACTGACCGAGGGCCAGGGATTTTGTGAAGATAAATCTCAACGTTGATCCAACTGGGACTTAAACCTGATAAATACAGTTTCCAGTCTGGTGCGCTACCGACTGAGCCACCCCGTTCAACGTCTAAAAAAATGTTAACGGATTTCAATAAGCTGTCTTCAGTTGGTGAATGTATAACTAATTATAAGATGTTATACATTCGCACACTTCAGCTGTGTGAATGCATAATTAATTATAAGATGCTATTCAGATGTGTTTCAGACTCAGATGTTTAGATAATATGAATTAGAATATATGATTTAGATATTGAATTTAATATGAATTAGAATAATATGAATTAGAATATATGAATTAGATATAACATATCTAAACATCTATAAATAGATGTTTAGATAATAGAATTAGTTATACATTCACACACTTCAGCTGTGTGAATGTATAACTAATTATAAGATGCTCTTCAGATGTGTTTCAGACTCAGATGTTTGTCTTTCAACAAATTAATAGTCTCAATCAGATCTAGGTTTCTAATAATATTCTTTTATTTTTAAGCCACCATCTCCGCTGTTAAGCGGGGTGGGGGTGGCTCAGTCGGTAGCGCGCCAGGCGCGTAATCTGCAGTTCCCAGGTTCGAGTCCCAGCTGGGTCAGCGTTGAGATTTATCTCCGCAAAATTCCCCGCCCTGCCCACGGTCAGTAGGGGACACCGATTAGCTTGGAAAGACCGCCGCCCGTCGGATGGGACGTTAAGCCGTGGCCCCGTGTGCGGGAGAGCCATACCCTGTGCACGTTAAAGAACACGCTGGATGGCCTTGACGGGAGGCTACCATCTGTCTCCCAACAGCTGTTCCAGTGGGTCCCCTCCCTCAACCTTCTCTGAGCCTTCGGGGTCCATGTGACCTGGCCATTTAGCCCATGGTGTAAAAAAAAGTGCCGTTCAGAGGTAAAACAACCCAAACCCTTTATTACTTAGCTACTAAAGCTTGCCAGGCTTGGGAAATCAGTCTTCTTAACCTAAATAAAATACCGAAAATGTTCCTGCATGCAATAAAATATTTTCAGTAATATTCACGGCACGAAATTACTCTTTAATATCTCGGTACCGCCGTGTCACCTCTTGCTATAATTCCGTTGACCCTTTCAGCTGTCTCCCCCGTTTCCTCCCCTCCCTGCCTCCCCGGGGTGTGTAGAGAAATGTAATTATCGCTCATCAACCCCTCGTTTCTGCCTTCATCTACAATCCATTACACGAGGGAAGCCCCGCCCATGGAAATTGATTTCGCGAATTAGTAGGAGATATTTAGCGCCGCAAATAGGAAAATGAAAGAAAAAATCCTCTAGGTAATATGCGAGATTGAAATGAATATTAAAGACGAAAAAACATAACCTTAGAGAAGCATTTAACTTCCAACTCTATGAGAGTGTAAGAGAAGAATTATGCTGTGGTAGTGGTTAGGAGACACCCTATCCACAGCATAATTCTTCTGTTACGACTTCCAGTTGTTTGTTACTTGTGGGTGAATAACTTTATACAATGTGCTATCAAAATATTATATCATTTCCATTTTTTGTGTCAATGAGATTCCAATGTCGAAGATAAATTTAAAACCATAATCAAATCTATTTAAATCTCGATTTTCAACAATCTTTGCTCAGTTTTTAAAGAGTTATGGGTCCGTACGATGCGGGTCAGACGGTGAAGTCCGTGATCATTTAAGGCTGGTTGTCCTTTGCGGTTTGTCCGGGTGCTTGTTGTTTTGCCGGAATTTTCATATTCCCGGAACACTCTTGAAACTGTAGTAAGAGAAAATCCAAGTTCGTTGACAATTTCAGAGATCGTGTGTCCCATTCGTCGGGCACCTACGATCTGCCCTCTGTCAAATGTAAATCCCGCGCCTTTCCCATTACGCTTCTCACGACGAATGCTTGGGGAAGGTTGGGTTGGGTTGTTTTACCTCTGAGCGGTACTTTTTTGTACACCATGGGCTAAATGGCCAGGTCACATGGACCCCGAAGGTTCAGAGAAGGTTGGGGGAGGGGACACATTGGAACAGCTGTTGGAAGACAGATGGTAGCCTCCCGTCAAGGCCATACAGTGTGTTCTTTAACGTGCACAGGGTATGGCTCTCCCGCACACGGGGCCACAGCTTAACGTCCCATCCGACGGACGGCGGCCTTTCCAAGCCCATCGGTGTCCCCTACTGACCGTGGGCAGGGCGGGGAATTTTGCGGAGATAAATCTCAACGCTGACCCAGCTGGGACTCGAACCTGGGAACTACAGATTACGAGCCTGGTGCGCTACCGACTGAGCCACCCCCGCCCCCTGCTTGGGGGAAGCCAAAGCTGACAACTATATATATGAGCAAAGTGTCAATCACGCATGCGCGCAAGTGCGGGACTTGCGGTATTGAATTTGGATAACATCTCCTATCCCATAATTTTTTTTTTTAAAGAATATAATTTTTATTCATAAGAGTAAAGAATACAAATACATTTACACTTTGACCCGCAAAGCTAAATAGCTTATCTGCAGGAAAATGAATAAATTATATTAACATAAGTCATTCAGCCACAAAAATGGTGTACATCAAATAAATCCACAAAACACAACACATAAAAATCAGCTAACTAGAAAATACCAAATAATTTTTTAATTCCATTTTAAGTCTTCTAAAAGAATCTATATTTAGTAATTCTTTTGGAATAGCATTAAATATAAGTGGTACTTGATATTCGGAGGTGTGTTTCCCGTAATTATTTCGAAAATTTGGCAATTTGTAATAACCTTGGTTTTGAAGTCTTGTATTTTTGTTATGTTGAGTTTTTAATTTGTAAGTTTCGTCAAAAAATTTTTTAATTACATTATATTTATATAAATTGCTGTAGGATAAAAGGTTTAAAAATTTTAATCTATCAGTGGAAGTTATATAAATTCTTTGCAAATGAAACGGAATAATATTTTTAGCTATTATAGACTGCAGTTTTTCTATTTTATTTATGTTAGTTAAGTTAGTTGTTCCATGCACAATTATTCCATAATTTAAAATAGATTCGCATATTTCTTTATAAAATAAGACACATGTTTCCATATTTAATACGTATTTCAATTTTTGAATTTTTATCGCCGATATTCTCAAGCTTTCACATATGTGGGATATATGGGCATTCCACCTAAAATATTCATCAAAAATGATTCCTAAGTAATTTATTTTATTTACTTGCTCAACAAGTGGGCAGCTGCATAATGATTCACAATTCGAAGCTTCCTTTTTTCTGCAATTTATTTTATGAGTTTTGATAAAGAGGTTTTGATGAATATGAAATCCTGGTGAATGAATAATCATCAGTTTTTTTTTTTTTTCTCATTTAAATAGATTTTATTATAATTTAACCATCTAATAATATTATTGTAATCTGTTTGAACCTCTGAAATGCTATCATTTAAATATTTCTGACTGTTTATTAAAACAATGTCGTCATCATTCAATGGCACTTCAGTGTAGTTCGTTCCTGTTTTTTTTTTGTTTTTTGAAAGCGAACTAAGAGTGAACACACCTCAATCCGTCCACACAGGCCTCAATCTAGAAAAAAAAATAGTGGTGGAAAGGCAAGTGGCTCGAATTTTATAAAATTAAAATGGGGGGAGGTTGTTGGGTTGTTTTACCTCTGAGCGGCACTTTTTTGCACACCATGGGCTAAATGGCCAGGTCACATGGACCCCGAAGTCTCAGAGAAGGTTGTGGTAGGAGACCCACTGGAACAGCTGTTGGGAGACAGATGGTAGCCTCCCGTCAAGGCCATCCAGCGTGTTCTTTAACGTGCACAGCGTATGGCTCTCTCCCGAACACGGAGCCACGGCTTAACGTCCCATCCGACGGACGGCGGCCTTTCCAAGCCCTTCGGTGTCCCCTACTGACCGTGGGCAGGGCGGGGAATTTTTGCGGAGATAAATCTCAACGCTGTCCCAGCTGGGACTCGAACCTGGGAACTACAGATTACGAGCCTGGCGCGCTACCGACTGAGCCACCCCCGCCCCGGGGGGAGGGGGAGAGGTCAGAGACTGGAATTCCACTGTAGTATAACATTTTCCCTCCTTTTTTAGAGGTCTTTAAAATATTTCATGCAAAATGCATGAAATATACATTTTCCTCTGCCAAATGCATCTAAATGCTGGAATATTTAATATTATCTTGTTTTATAATAGTATTTATTGTCTAATATTGAACTAATTTTTACAAAAATTTCAAATTTTCAAAATCCAAATTCAAATCCAATTTTTATATTTCTATAAATAATTGCACACATAAATATAAGCGCAAACCTTACAAGGGTTACTCTCTTGGGCGTTTTCAGTAATGAAAATTTATATATTTTTAAATATATAAAATATATTGGGTAAAAAAAAAAACTTCTGAAATGCATATTTATTTTATTAAATGGTTTGAAATAATACTTATTATTTAAGTTTTAACTAATATGTGAGGTAGTCTAATGGCGCACTGAGGGGGGGGGGGGGGCTCAGTCGGTAGCACGCCAGGCTCGTAATCTCAGGTTCGAGTCCCAGCTGGGCTAGGTTTTGACGGGAGGCTACCATCTGTCTTCCAAAAGCTCTTCCAGTGAATCACCTTCTTCCCAACCTTCTTAGATCCCTCGGGGGTCGTTGTGACCTGTCCATTTTGCCCCAAAAAAGTGTCGCTGAGAGGTAAAACAATCCAACTATTACAACTATTACTGCAACAACTATTATTGATTGGATTGTTTTACCTCTGAGCGGCACTTTTTTGCACACCATGGGCTAAATGGCCAGGCCACAAGGACCCCGAAGGCTCAGAGAAGGTTGGGGGAGGGGACCCACTGGAACAGCTGTTGGGAGATAGATGGTAGCCTCCCGTCAAGGCCATCCAGCGTGTTCTTTAACGTGCACAGGGTATGGTTCTCCCGCACACGGGGCCACGACTTAACGTCCCATCCGACGGACGGCAGCCTTTCCAAGCCCATCGGTGTCCCCTACTGACGGTGGGCAGGGCGGGGAATTTTGCGGAGATAAATCTCAACGCTGACCCAGCTGGAACTCGAACCTGGGAACTACAGATTACGAGCCTGGCGCGCTACCGACTGAGCCACCCCCGCCCCAGGCCACAAGGACCCCGAAAGCTCAGAGAAGGGTGGCGACCCACTTAAATAGCTGTTGGAAGACAGATGATAGCCTCCCGTCAAGGCCATCCAGCATGTTCTTTAACGTGCACAGGGTATGGCTCTCTCCCGAACACGGGGCCACGGCTTAACGTCCCAACCGACGGATGGCGACCTTTCCAATCCCATCAATGTACCCTACTGACCGTGGACAGGGAGTTTTGCGGAGATAAATCTCAACGCTGACCCAGTTGGGACTCGAACCTGGGAACTGCAAATTACGAGCCTGATGCGCTACCGACTGAGCCACCCCCGCCCCAGATTTCAATAAATTTGATTATGATTATTAATTTTTCAACCACATTTTATAAGTTACAGAGATCGAAGTTAAATTCCATTGAGCTAACATGGGAATTTTCTAATATTTCACTTGAGTACTGCAATATTTCCCTAATCAGCCTCTGGCAGTAATCAGTAAAAGTGAAGAATGAGAACGAAATACAAACGAGGCATTATTCATACACGAAATATACACGAGAGTTATTTTACCTCTGAGGCGAATTTTTTTTATGGGATAAATCGCCAGGTCACAAGGACCCCAGAAGTTCGGGGGAAGGGGACCCACTGGACAGCTGTTAGGAGACAAATGGTAGACTCTCGTCAAAGCCATTCATTGTAAGGTGCACAGTACGACTCTCTCGCACACGAGACCAAGGATTAACGTCTCATCCGACGGACGGCGGCCTTTCCAAGGCCATCGGTATCTCTCACTGACCGAGGGCAGGGCGGGGAGTTTTGCGGAGATAAATCTCCTGGCGCGCTACCGACTGAGTCACCCCACCTCAGATTTCAATGGATTTGATTATGATTATTAATTTTTCAACTACATTTTAGAAGTTATAGAAGTTATTTAATTCCTATGAGCTAACATGGAAATTTTCTAATATTTTGCTAGGGCAATGCAATATTTCCCTAATCAGCCTCTGGCAGTAATCAGTAAAAGTGAAGGATGAGAACGAAATACACACGAGGCATAAAAGAACCACAGGCATCGGCAAGGTTGGGTTATTTTACCTCTCAGGCGAACTTTTTTGCACACAATAGGATAATGGCCAGGTCACAAGGACCCCAGAAGTTCGGGAGAAGGGGACCCACTGGACAGCTGTTAGGAGACAGATGGTAGACTCTCGTCAAAGCCATTCATTGTAAGGTGCACAGGGTATGGCTCCACGGGGTCCAGGGTACGGACCACGTCTTAACGTACCATCCGACGGACGGCGGCCTTTCCAATCCCATCGGTGTCCCTTACTGGCCGAGGGCGGGGCGGGAGTTCTGCGGAGATAAATCTGAACGCTGGCCCAGCTGGGATACGAACTTGGAAACTGCAGATTACGAGCCTGACGTCATCGTCGCCCCGCGTCGCCAGGGTTGCATGTTATCCTTAATATTATCTTTAATTACACATTCCTCACTGAAAAAAATGATGGAAAAATTAATTTTTTGGAATAATATCAGGTGTATCAAAAATTAATTTTTTTCATCTTTAACAAATTTTAAATCTTGGGTTGTTTTTTTAACGTTGCTTTTTGTTTTCCGCAAACGTATAATATGTTTTTAATTATTATCACGAAGAAACACTTTTATTACACGTATTTTCAATAATAATTCCCTCTCTATAAAGTTTCCCTCTCTATATTTTTGTGTTCTGGCGGGGGTGGCTCAGTTAGTAGCGCGCCAGGCTCGTAATCTGCAGTTCTCAGGTTCGAGTCCCAGCTGGGTCAGCGTTGAGACTTATCACCGCAAAAATTCCCCGCCCTGCCCAAAGTCAGTAGGGGACACCGATTGGCTTGGAAAGGCCGCCGTCCGTCGAATGGGACGTTAGGCCTTGACCCCGTGTGCGGGAGAGCCATACCCTGTGCACGTTAAAGAGCACGCTGGATGGCCTTGACGGGAGGCTACCCATCTGTCTCCCAACAGCTGTTCCAGTGGATCCCCTCCCCCAACCTTCTCTGAGCTTTCTGGGTCCATGTGACCTGGCCATTTAGTCCATGGTGTGCAAAAAAGAGCCGCTCAGAGGTAAAACAACCCAACTCAACCCTAGTTACAGCTGCAGGTTGTGCTGGTTTTGAAGTAATCTTGGTACACAAGTACGACGATTGCCCATGGAAATCCCAGACATTCTGCCATCGCAGATATGGACCTTCCCCATCTTCCTCACACCGACTATCTGCCCACGATCAAACTCGCTCAAGTTGCCGTGTTTACTCATCATAACAGCAGTAGGTAGGATTTTAACCTATTTATTGCCCACAAGGGGTTTTGGCTGGTCGCATTATTATGGAGGAGGCGAGGGTGGCTCAGTCGGTAGCGCACCAGGCATTTAATCTGCAGTTCCCAGGTTCGAGTTCCAGCTGGATCAGCGTTGAGACTTATCTCCGCAAAAACTCCCCACCCTGTCCACGGTCAATAGAGGACACCGATGGGCTTGGAAAGGTCGCCGTCCTTCGGATGAGACGTTAGGCCGTGACCCCGTGTGCGGGAGAGCCATACCCTGTGCACGTTAAAGAACACGCTGGATGGCCTTGATGGGGAGCTACCATCTGTCACCCAACAGCTGTTCCAGTGGGTTCCCTCCCCCAACCTTCTCTGAGGCTTCGGGGTCCACGTGAGCTGGCTATTTATCCCATGGTGTGCAAAAAAGGCCGCTCAGAGGTAAAACAACCAACTCTTAGTAGAATGAAATATGCACGATTGTTGTATTCGCAACTGTGCACATCAATCAACAGCTTCACCTAAATATTTATCTCTTGGAACACTTATTTGTTCCGCTCCACTTCCCCCCCCCCCCAACCCCGGGAAAACTTTTGTCGACTACCACGAACAGAACAACCTCAATATATAGTCAATTAACAACTTTATTTATTAATATTAACTGACCATTTTGCATCGATTACAGCACCATTTTATCATCAGAGGTGGATTTAATTCACCTGACCCTGACAGGTAACATTTATGCAAAATAAAATTTATTTCATTTAAAGTGGAAATAACCCAGCAACGGTTTTTGAGTTATTGCGGAGCAAAATACCTAGATGACGAAATATTCTCCTGAAGAATGTAATATACTTTTTACAGACAAATATTATTCGAAAGAAACGCTACACATCTGACAGAACGTCTTCCAAAAGAAAGAAACACACTTTCTTCAGACAAAACATTCTCCGAAAGAAACACTATACAGATGACAGAACATCCCCCAGAAGAAACGAACACACTTTCTACAGACGAAACATTCTTCGAAAGAAACACTGCACAGATCACAGAATCTTCTCCAAAAGAAAGAAACACACTATCCTCAGACAAAATAATGACCGAAAGAAACACTGCACAGATGACAGAACATCCCCCAAAAGAAAAGAACACACTTTCTACAAAGGAAACATTCTCCGATAGAAACACTACCCAGATGACAGAACATCCTCCAAAAGAAACACACTTCTTTCAGACAAAACATTTTTTGAAAAGAACACTGCAGAGGTGACATTTTCTGATAGAAATACTACCAAGATGAAGAACATCCTCCAAAAGAAAGAAACGCACTTTCTTCAGACAAGACATTCTTCGAAAGACACACTACCATTCTTCGAAAGACACACTAATAGGGCAGAACATTTTCCAAAAGAAGGAAACACACTTTCTTCAGACAAAACATTCTCCGAAACAAGCATCTATACAGGTAACAGAAGATTCTCCAAAAAGAAAGAAACACGCTTTCTTCAGACAGAACATTCTACAAAAGAAGGAAGCGCACTTTCTTCAGACAGAACATTCTACAAAAGAAGGAAGCGCACTTTCTTCAGACAGAACATTCTACAAAAGAAGGAAGCGCACTTTCTTCAGACAGAACATTCTACAAAAGAAGGAAGCGTACTTTCTTCGGACAGAACATTCTACAAAAGAAGGAAGCGCACTTTCTTCGGACAAAACATTCTACAAAAGAAGGAAGCGCACTTTCTTCGGACAGAACATTCTACAAAAGAAGGAAGCGCACTTTCTTCGGACAGAACATTCTACAAAAGAAGGAAGCGCACTTTCTTCGGACAGAACATTCTACAAAAGAAGGAAGCGCACTTTCTTCGGACAGAACATTCTACAAAAGAAGGAAGCGCACTTTCTTCGGACAGAACATTCTACAAAAGAAGGAAGCGCACTTTCTTCGGACAGAACATTCTACAAAAGAAGGAAGCGCACTTTCTTCGGACAGAACATTCTACAAAAGAAGGAAGCGCACTTTCTTCAGACAGAACATTCTACAAAATAAGGAAGCGCACTTTCTTCAGACAAAACATTTTCGAAAAACCAGACATGTTTTTTAACATGCACAGGATATTGCTCTTTTACAGACGGTTTGATGGCCATCCAATTGACGGATGGTCTCATTTCCACAGCCCATCGGTGTCCTCTTTCTCACCGAAGGCAGGATTTCAATTTCAAGTCTCAACTGGGCCAACATAATCCTTCGCTAAATACTACCTTACCCTCGGTACGAAAGGTGACACCGATGGACTTGAAAAGGCAGCCATAAGTCGTATGGGAACTCTAAGCCATTGCTCCATGTGTAGGAGACAATGTGTAGGAGACAATGTGTAGGAGACGCCGAATGACCTTGACGGGAAACTTCCTTGTGTAACAGATGCCCAAAGAATCCCCTTCCTCCCAACCTCTCTGAACCCTAGGGATCCTTCTGACCTGGCCATTTATACCACTGTGCGCAAAAATAGTGACGCTCAGAGATAAAAAAAAAGTCATCGAAACAGAAAAATCTAGGGAATAATTCGCTTGAAATCAACACATTTGTTTTAAAAAGAAAAACCCTCAACCATTCCCAATCTGCAAGCACACAAACACACTCTCTCTTTAAACACCCTCGTTTTCATTCTATCTCCTTTTTTAATCTTTTTTGTATTCCTCTGCAAACGATTTACCACTCCACCGTGACGAGCCAACATGACCCGACTCTTGGAACTTCAACGCGTCATATCTGTTGTCAGGGTTAACACGCAAGTCCATTGGCACAGGCACCGAAGTTCTCACCAGCCAAACACGACTGATCGCTCTGCTTGAGATGACTTCACTTCTCTGACTCCCTTTCCCCACCACTACTTGCTCTTTTAGTGGTCGACGGACGAAAAAGAGAACAGAAAGGGAAGGGAAAACCATCAGCACCTCCCCCTCCCCAGCTCCCTTCTCTCTAGGTCCTTTCCATCATTCCAGAACCAACTTCTAAATGGTCGGGGAGGACTGAAAGAAGAGAAGGAGCTTTACCACAGCGTTGGATGGATGTGAGACCCCGTAACACTGAAACCGGTAGGGAACTTGTTGATTCTGCTAAGGTCGGCTGATCTTCTATTCAAATAGCAGGCCCTCTGTCTGCCACTTCATTGTGACGACTTAATTCATGCTCCGTGGCGTGTCGGCACCGCAGACTGGCATCGAAAGCCTTCGAATGTTACGGACTCTCCGGCGTGGTCGTTCAAGAAGAGGAGATTCTACTCTTCTTGCTCTTTTTCTTTTTCCATTTCAAGTCAATTGCTGATGCACTCATTGTTAATCTTTTTTTTGTCATCGTTTCGGGCTTTTCGTTTCATACTCATTAAAATTGGAAACATTTACTTGTATTTAGTCCAGGGAGAAGTATAAAGTTGGGTTATCCATTGTCTTTTAAGAATTCTTTGTTTGGGTAGCTTCTGACACATCAGAGAATTGGATTGGATTATTAACGGAATTTCCCGTGTGGTTGTTATAGAAGAGTGCAGGGCAGCATGCTTCATTTTTTTACCCTGACTGAGACTTTTTCTTTGTACACAATGGGTCAAATGACTAGGTCACCAAGACACCAAGGGATCAAAGAAGATTGAGAGATGGGAAACTACTGGGTAGTTTTAGGAGACAGATGCAAGCCTCTGGTCAAATTTTGTTAATTTTTAGATTCGTTAATTTTTTAATTTGTGATATATAGGACAGAGAGGAATCATAGAAGCTACTCCTAGCTTTTAAGGACGTATTCTTTAACGTGCACAAAATGAATTATCACGGCTTAACATTCCATCCGAGGGACGGCGGCCTTTACAAGCCCCATAGGTCCCCTTCCTTCCTGATCGAAGGCAGGATGAAGGTTAGCGGAGATAACTTAACGCTGGCATAGTTGGGAATTGAACCTAGGACCCTGGAGTTGGGTTGGACCTCTGAGCGGCACTTTTTTGCACACCATGGGCTAAATGGCCAGGTCACATGGACCCCGAAGGCTCAGAGAAGGTTGGGAGAGGGGACCCACTGGAACAACTGTTGGGAGACAGATGGTAGCCCCCCGTCAAGGCCATCCAGCGTGTTCTTTAACGTGCACAGGGTATGCTCTCCCGCACACGGGACCACGGCTTTAACGTCCCATCCGACGGACGGCGTCCTTTCCAAGCCCATCGGTGTCCCCTACTGACCGTGGGCAGGGCGGGGAATTTTGCGGAGATAAATCTCAACGCTGACCCAGCTGGGACTCGAACCTGGGAACTGCAGATTACGAGCCTGGCGCACTACCAACTGAGCCACCCCCGCCCCAGGACCCTGGAGCGCTACGGACTTAGTCAATTCTTGCACTTCGCACCACACACACACATTCATCAGTGAAAAGGGTGAATACTATAGCATGAAGGATAGATTTTAATTTCTACCAGAAAAAGGAAATTCTGTGCATTAGTAGCTCAAAGGGATTCTTGGTTGCCAAGGATGATAGTGAGAATTGCATAGTTTCACAACATTCTATAATACACTGCGTTGCAAAGAAAATTAACAAACTTACTTCAACATCGTGTTGAACCTTAATGTGCTTTCAAAATGGCTTGAATTCGACGTGGTACGGTTTGTGTGTATGTTTGGAAGGTGCTTGGGATGGTGTGAAGTCATTCCTGTTTCAGAATAAGCAGTTCCTTTAGGATCGAGAACAGTGGAAATGTATGCCCGTATGCCAATTTCAACTATATAACACAAAATCTCAATGGGGGTTAAGATCAGGTGAATTCAGTGATGAGGAAATATGACTGAATCATGCATTATGTTCCTCAAATTAATCACAGACACATTTATTTAGCATAATGTAATATGTCATTGTCATCATGAAACTATCCGTATCCACCAGGAAAGAATTGAAGAATAGCAGGATGTGATTGGAAATGTTTTGACAAGCTATGACGTTTTGTCGAGCGTTCAAATATATTAGTGGATCCATCCATATATTAGTGGAACATTGCCCATATTCCTCCCTCCTCTAGCAGCAAAAGAATTTCCTAGTCCTTGTAATGGACCTGATACATGATTCCATACGACTCTAGCAGCTAAAGAATCCTCTAATCCTTTTAATGGACCTGATACATGATTCCATACGAACTTAAGCAGCTAAAGAATCCTCTAATCCTTGTAATGGACCTGATAATGATTCCATATGACTTTAGCAGCTAAAGAATCCTCTAATCCTTTTAATGGACCTGATGCATGATTCCATACGAACTTAAGCAGCTAAAGAATCCTCTAATCCTTGTAATGGACCTGATACATGATTCCATACGACTCTAGCAGCTAAAGAATCGTCTAATCCTTTTAATGGGCCTGATACATGATTCCATACGAACTTAAGCAGCTAAAGAATCGTCTAATCCTTGTAATGGACCTGATACATGATTCCATATGACTTTAGCAGCTAAAGAATCCTCTAATCCTTGTAATGGACCTGATACACGATTCCATACGAACTCTAGCAGCTAAAGAATCCTCTAATTCTTGTAATGGACCTGATACATGATTCCATACGACTCTAGCAGGTAAAGAATCCTCTAGTGGTTGAAGCAGCTGAAGAATCCTCTATTCCTTGTAATGGATCTGATACATGATTTCATACGACTCTAGCAGTTAAAGAATCTTCTAATCCTTGTAATGGACCTAATGCATGATTCCATACGATTCTAGCAGCTAAAGAATCCTCTATTCCTTGTAATGGATCTGATACATGATTCCATACGACTCTAGCAGCTAACGAATCCTCTATTCCTTGTAATGGATCTGATACATGACTCCATACGACTCTAGCAGCTAAAGAATCCTCTAGTCCTTGTAATGCACCTGATACATGGAGTCCATCTGATACATGCTGTAGTTCTTCTATAATACATGGAGTCCATCCTGATACATGCTGTAGTTCTTCTATATGCACAAAACAATAGTATATCGGCTATAAAGAACGGTGCCATGGTTGACCAGAATGTGGGGAATTGTGGTATAAGTTCCGGAGAAATAATAATGGCTATATACACTCAGTGGCCACTTTATTAAGTACAGTTTTAAGTTACGTCAATAGTAACTCAGATTTGGGGGGGGGGGGGAGTTGACTCAGCAGGTAGCACGCTAGGCTCGTAATCTGCAGTTCCCAGGTTCGAGTCTCACCTGTGCCAACATTGAGATTTATCTCGGCTGAACTCCCACCCTGCCCTCGGTCAGAAAGAGGGTCAGAACGAATTTTCGGTCAGGAAGGGGACCAGAAACAATTTTCGGTCAGTTTGGGGGTCAGAACGAATTTTCGGTCAGGAAGGGGGTCAGAACGAATTTTCGGTCAGAAAACAGGTCAGAAAGAATTTTTCGGTCAGGAAGGGGGTCAGAACGAATAATATTTCAAAATTCCACTAAAAGCAATTACCCCAATTATTACAAATGACATAATATCTTTAACTTTTAAACACATTGAACAAAATAGTTTAATATACGTTCAATGGGTTCCCTCTCTGTGAGAGTATCTCCAATTGAAAAAGTGGACACACTAGCTAAAGAGGCATTAAATCTAAATCAGACAATTTATATACCTTTTCACATTTCTACTCATAAAAAAAAAAACAAAATTAAACAAAAAAATGAACTGCAAACATGGTTTTAATCAAACACACAACATACAAACAGATATGCAATATCACCAATAATTAAGACTTTTAACGATTATGGATTATCTAATAAGAAAATTAACATAATTCTCAGAATTAAAGCAAATTATGCACTTACAAGAACTACCCTATTTAAAATGAAACAAATCAATTCACCGAACTGTACTAGATGTAATTTACCTCATATTATAGAACATATAACTTTTGAATGTCAAAGATATACAAATGAAAGAACTATATTTTATCATAATCTTAGTAAATTTAACATAAACACTTTCAACTTTAATAATATTCTAGAACCAACAAACAAAAAGTTAAAAAATACTCTCTACAGACTACTTATTAACTACCTCAGACTCATCAGAGTGTTTGGTGAATTAGAAAAAATAAAAGTACTTTTCAAACAAAATATTTTCTGAATGAGTCTGTGTACACACTTGGAACTGTCGCTCAAAAAAGTATCCGAACCCTACGGTTGATTGCAGAATTCAGAAAAAATATCTGGCAACGATTTTTTTAGAAATTAGTGATCTGGCAACTTTCGTGTCACGTGACACAAATGTTGCCAGATCACTAATTTCTAAAAAAATCGTTGCCAGATATTTTTTCTGAATTCTGCAATCAACCGTAGGGTTCGGATACTTTTTTGAGCGACTGTAGGTGGTCATATTATTTTGATACTAGATCGTGTGGGCTCACTCACGGAAATATTGAGCGTGTGCAGTTACCGTTCACAGCAAACTGGAGCGTGTGCAGTAACTGCACACGCTCCAGTTTGCTGTGAACGGTAACTGGAGCGTGTACAGTTGCTGTACACGCTCCAGATATTTTTCCTGAATTCTGTAATCACGTGACACGAAGGCTGCCAGATCACTATTTTCTAAAAAAATCGTTGCCAGATATTTTTTCTGAATTTTGTAATCAACCGTAGTGTTCGGATACTTTTTTGAGCGACGGTACACAGGAATAGTCAATTCGAGATTTGCCATCATCATCATCGTCATTTCTTTTGATAAAGTTTTGTGCAACATTCTAAGATTTAAAGTATGGCGCTGATGACTTCCGAAATTGAGTGGATCGAAAGATAGAAAGAGTGAATTACGAATACATATATACGTAAGTGTGTTGTGAAATATTTGCTGAAATAGATGCATCAGTTGACCAGAAGTCGAAATTTGAATTTGAAAAATGGATTTTACTAGATTATCAGAAGATTAGTTTTCATTGATTGGCAACCTATCGTCGTCTCGATAAACAGTTCGTGCTTAAGTTCTAACGGTTCTAATCGAGTGAATTTTAAAAGTGTGCTGTAAAATATTATCCGGGATAGCTGCATGTTTAAATAAATTGTTTTGTATTAAATTCTAAACACTATTTCCTGTGATGGAAAAAAGATTAAATTTTGATAATGCTTTGCGCAACATTCGAAATTTTAAAGCATTGATTAGGGCATGATGAGGTACTTCTGTAGAACGAATGAGAGACGAGGGATCCAGGTGGGCAGAACTCCTTGGCATTGTTAGCGGCCTAGGCCTCATGGGGTGCAGGTCCTGGATAGGTAATAATCTCCACTTCGATTCTTTTATCCCATCTGTTACGGCTGTATTGTACAGGGTCATCACAAGAAAACGCCACAGTTTTAAAGAATCATGTTTGATAAAATATGAAACGTGCACAAACAACAGAAGC
Organism: Ryuthela nishihirai; assembly: GCA_038380435.1. Taxonomy (NCBI): domain Eukaryota; kingdom Metazoa; phylum Arthropoda; class Arachnida; order Araneae; family Heptathelidae; genus Ryuthela; species Ryuthela nishihirai. The sequence continues at coordinate 40,564,113 of JAWZYU010000013.1, read as the reverse complement.
GTAAATTGAAGTTTTCACATAAACGACCTTATATGCTTTCTAAAGTTATCCAGAAAAATTCTAGTTGTTGGGTTGGGTTGTTTTTACCTCTGAGCGGCACTTTTTTGCACACCATGGGCTAAATGGCCAGGTCACATGGACCCCGAAGGCTCAGAGAAGGTTGGGGGAGGGGACCCACTGGAACAGCTGTTGGGAGACAGATGGTAGTCTCCCGTCAAGGCCATCCAGCGTGTTCTTTAACGTGCACAGGGTAGGGCTCTCCCGCACACGGGGCCACGGCTTAACGTCCCGTCCGACGGACGGCGGCCTTTCCAAGCCCATCGGTGTCCCCTACTGACCGTGGGCAGGGCGGGGAATTTTGCGGAGATAAATATCAACGCTGACCCAGCTGGGACTCGAACCTGGGAACTACAGATTACGAGCCTGGCGCGCTACCGACTGAGCACCCCCCCCGCCCCCATAAAAAACATTCTAGTCTGATGACTCATAATGACATCCTGGGGCAGAGGTGGCTCAGTCGGTAGCGCGCCAGGCTCGTAATCTGCAGTTTCCAGGTTCGAGTCCCAGCTGAGTCTAACAGCTGGGACTCAAACCGCCTGAATTTCTCTCCGCAAAACTTCCCGCCTTTTCTAAGGGCAGTAGGTGACACCGATGGTCTTGGAAATGCCGCCGTCCGTCGGATGGGACGTTAAGCCGTGTCCCCTGTGCAGGAGAGCCATACCCTGTATATTATATTTTATATACAGGGTATGGCTCTCCCATACCTTGTATATAAAATTATTGTTCATGGCTAACTGGGGAATAATAGTATACTGAAAATGAATATATATATCTTGGGTTAAATCATATAAATTGTATAACTATAATATAATGTTATATTTGGAGGGTGTTTTTTTTTTCCAGCTTTGTAACCTCATCAATATGCACAAAATCATGCTACACTGGTTTCCATAAATTAAGGAAAATCCCTATGTTAAGTCAATGGGAATCTAAGGTCAAAGCTCTGTAACTTTTAAAATAAGATTTATTGTTTTGAAAAATGTGATTGCAGATAAAGATCTCAATCCAATAAATCAATATCTCGATTTTTAACAATATTCGCTCAGTATTTAATGAGTTATGGAAGTTTGAATATTTAGTGATTACAATGCCAGCCACAACAGAAGTTAATTAAAATAAAGGGATATTTCGAGTCATGGATTTTTGGTGCATAGGGGTATTTCGAGTCAGAAATTTGGTGCATAGTGGTATTTCGAGTCAGGGATTTGGTGCATATGGGTATTTTGAGTCAGAAATTTGGTGCATAGGGGTATTTCGAATCAAAGGATTTGATGCGTAGAGGTATTCGATCAGGGATTTTATTCATAGGGGTATTTCGAGTACCTAAAGATCTTGGAAATGTTAAGAGATTTCGGATCCGGTGTTGTGTTCCAGGTCAAACAGAGGTCTGCGTGACAGTCGAGAAATCAAGAGGTGCCTAAAGCTGCGATTCATTTAGAATATATATAATAATACAAAAACTACAGAAATTTTATTTACAGCAGTCTCAGTGATAAATATTAATATGCAGTAGAAAAAAAAAACATTTTGTCACATCTTACTAACCCCTAATGTTGGATATTTGAGGAAAAAAGAATATATATATTTTTTTCAGCCCCTTCGATATTCTGAAGATATCCCAAATCTCGCGAAAGATAACCTTTTCCAGATCTTCCTTATGCATTTTTATTGACAGATACATGCCAGATTTGGATTGTTGTTGTTTGTTTTATCTCCGAATGGCACACAGTGGGCTAAACGGCCAGATCTAAAGGACCCCAAGGCGTCAGAGAAAGTTGTGGGAACCATTGGACAGCTGTTAGGAAACAGATGGAACCCTCCCGTCAAGGCATGTTCTTTAACCGGAATAGGGTATGACTCTGCGGCATATGGGGGCCATGGGTTAACGTCCCATCCGACTGACAACTGCCTTTCTAAGCCCAACACCTCTGGTTCATCTCAGTGGTCTCGGACTGTCTGAGGAGTTATTTAATACAACAAACCTAAGCAACAAAGACTTTTATTCGTTTAACTGAAATATTAATATATTTTGTCAACTTTTTAATTCATTTTCCTAATCCGACACATTTCGAAACAACTGGTTAGTTGATACATTAAATTGCTGAATAGAGGTTCTTCTTATTTCCTCATGTAAATAAATAAACCTTTGTGTAAGCTCATTTTAGCTTATACAGAGTTTTCTCCTTTATTCAGTAGTAGCGTATTTTCTTTAGATTTTTTCACATGGAATACGAGACACAAACATCATGTTATCACGTGGGGTTTGAACCCTGACCTCTGCTGTTTCCATGTTATACCAGCTGATACTCTCCCCCCCCCCCCCCCCCCGACAACAGTTTATGTTGCAGGGTGTGTTGTATTGTTAGAAAGGTACAATCGCTGAAAAAAGTATCCGAGCACTATGGTTGATTACATAATTCAGAAAAAATATCTGGCAGCGATTATTTTAGAAATTAGTGATCTGGCAATCTTCGTGTCACGTGACACGAAATGTTTCGGATACTTTTTTGAGTGACTGTACTAACTATCTTACATAAAAATTTTTACGCATGGGCTACTCTTAAATTCCTCTTACTCATTTTCAACCAAAAGGTCTTTTTACGAAAGAACTCACTTCCCCTTTTCACCCCCAAACGATTACCATTACTCCCCGTCTGACGTCATTTCTACTCTCAACACTAATGTACCTGTACGTCCCCGCACAATTTCCTACCCTCCCTACTCTTGCTCTTTCTCAGATCTGGAACTAAATCTCTCTATTGTCGACAAGCCTTTCAAATAGTCGCACTCTCTCTCTGTCGTGCCGATGGTTTGGCAGCGCTGAGAGTCGAGCAAGAAAGGTTTATCGTCCATCTTTGTGGTGGCGGCGGTGGCTTCCACTCAGTATGGAAGGACTCGTGATTTCGAAGCGCTTCTTTGTGCTTGATTGCCTGCTCTGGGTCTGGAAGGGAAATGGACCCCGAACTGATCAGATCTCATCCTCCCATTTCCATCCTACCCCCTTTCAATCCCTACATAACCCCGTGATTCTCCCCTTCTCTAGTAGACCACTGTCACCCTCCAGACCCCTCCCATTCCCTCACCACCCACCCCTACTCATTCTCTTCCCTGTACGTCTCCTTGTGGACTGACACTTACTGATCGATGGCTATTGGCAGAGCATTAGCAGTGAACGCTCTGCGGGTTTTGCCAGTGCACCAGACATGATACTTTCCGACCACAAAGGGACCTCTGTGAGGTTTGTCGGTTATGGTTGAGGGGGCTCCTTTTTGCCGTTTTGGTACACGTGGGGAGGTTGGGGGATGGGAGGGATTTCAGAATTAGATTCAACGGATGAAATGACACATTTATTTCGTGTTATGCATTTGTTTTCTATCGTAGATCAAATGATTATTAACGACAGAAAATACTTGCAATGATATTAAAGTCACTTGTTGAAAAGTTCTGTCTGCAAAAAGCAAGAAATGGATATTTACAAGAAAATCAAAAACTCGGGGTTTGGGTGTGGATAGGAAGAGTGGGGGAGAAGAGGGGGAGGTGATTTCCCAACAGATTTAAGTGTTACTCTCTATTTCAGAATGTTTTGAGTCATACTACTATAAAACACATCATTTTCGGAACTTTGTGTGTTGTAAGTCAATTATCCCTAACACCTCCGAAATTCTCAGATTACCATAATTTAACAAATAAATAAAATAAATACCCCCTCAAGCAGCTGCTTGCCACAGAGGTCTGACAGGAGCCTGTCAGTCTATATGCAATAGTAGAAGATCTGAGAGAATGGCAGGACCTCAGCAGAAAAACGACACGAACATCCATGCCTTACCCGGGGGCTCGAAGCCAGGTCCCTTAGATCAGTAGCCAAGCGCGCTAACCACTCGGCCATGGGATGGCTAACAAGTAACTGGAAGTAAATTAAATAAATTAAAACCCTAATTGGGATAGTGATTAGGAAGCTGGCTACTGTTTTACACTAATAGAACACACAAGTCAACTTGTGTGTCCTATTAACTTTATCTAAGATAGTGCTTAGCAGTGGCTTTTTGCTTAGAATGGAACGACCCTGTACAAGACCTGTATAAACTAGCAGTTTGTAGGATTCTTCTCTGTCCTATGTGATGCGAATCAGTATGGTAGATCAGAGGTACAGTTGCTCAAAAACATATACGAACACTATGGTCGATTACAAAATTCATAAAAAAATATCTGGCAACGATTTTTTTTAGAAATTAATCATCTGGCAACCTTCGTGTCACGTGACACGATGGTTGACTGTGAACGGTCTAAGGGACCTGGGTTCGAGCCCCGGGTAAGACATGGATGTATGTGTCGTTTTTCTGCTGAGGTCCCGCCATCCTCACAGACCTTCTACTTTGGCATATAAACTGACAGGCTCCTGTCAGACCTCTGTGGCAAGCAGCTGCTTGAGAATTATTATTATTATTATTACAGGGAATGAGGGTTGGGGAAAATTAAAAATGAAGAGATGAAGGAAATTTTTCTTCTTTTTTTTATTACTGGCCAAGTTTATAATTCCGTGCAATATCGAGAAAAAGGGAGTTTAAAAATAATTAAATGCACTTACATTTTTTACTAGCCTTAAAATTTATAATATCAGGGGGAGCCTAGACTCCGAAAGCTAGCCACCTTTTGATAATATGCATGATACATCAGTACATAATATGCATTGTAAAATTAGGTATGGCAGTAATAATTTTGTTTTAAATTAATGGACAAGTTCATGGATTTAAATTTGATGGATTACACACATATATACATACATACATACAAAATCCTCATGTAGCCTTGGGGTATAGAGATCTTACCAGACTGTGTAATATTGTTCTCCTGGGTTGTTTGTTCTGGCTGCTGCATTTGGCAACTATATGCCAATTCAAGGTCCTGTTTGGCGTTGTCTGCTTATCGCATCCTAGATCTCCCCCTTTTACTGAGACCTTTAGGTAGAGTCGCTCAAAAAAGTATCCGAACGCTATGGTTGATACAGAATTCAGAAAAAATATCTGACAACGATTTTTTTTTAGAAATTAATCATCTGGCAACCTTCGTGTCACGTGATTACAGAATCACGTGACACTAAGAGCCACGAAGGGTCCACTGTGTACGCAGATTACGGACGGCGGCCTTTTCAATCCCATCGGTGTCCCCTACTGACCGTGGGCAGGGTGGGGAAATTTTGCGGAGATAAATCTCAACGCTGACCCAGTTGGGACTCGAACCTGGGAACTACAGATGATGATGGATTACATACATATATACATACATACATACAAAATCTCATGTATAACTGTCGTGTCACGTGATTCCATCGTGTCACGTGACACGACAGTCGTGTCTCGACAGTCTAACCATCGTGTCACGTGATTCTGTAATCAGAATCGGTAATCAACCGTAGCGTTCGGATGCTTTTTTGAGCGACTGTACACTGTTCATAACTCTATTCGTTAATCTATAGTTATGCATACGGGCAACATGGCCAAACCAATGCAGTCTCTATTTGCACAATATTCTGCTCAGAGAAGGTTGTTGACTCCTTTTTCTAAATTCAGCATTACTTACAAAGTCAGAGATTCTAGTTACCTAGAATCAAAGCATCAAGTTCCTGTTATCCTGCTTACAGAGGGTTCATGTTTCACCAGCATACCTAACCTTAGAAAGAATTAAACTACTATACAACCTAATTTTAGTCTTCTGGTGTATACGCCTATTTTCTCATACTCTCCAGAGATTCCTAAAAGTCTCAGCAGCAGTCCGTATTCTTCTGTTGATCTCATGCCATACATCACCAGTATCTGTTACATAACTCGCCAGATAAATAAACTAAGACTTCTTGATCAAAACGGGGCGGGGGTGGTTCAGTCGGTAGCGCGCCAGGCTCGTAATCTGCAGTTCCCAGGTTCGAGTCCCAGCTGGGTCAGCGTTGAGGTTTATCTCCGCAAAATTCCCCGCCCTGCCCACGGTCAGTAGGGGACACCGATAAGCTTGGAAAGGCCGCCGTCCGTCGGATGGGACGTTAAGCCGTGACCCCGTGTGTGAGAGAGAGCCATACCCTGTGCACGTTAAAGAACACCCTGGATGGCCTTGACGGGAGGCTACCATCTGTCTCCCAATAGCTGTTCCAGTGGGTCCCCTCCCACCCAACCTTCTCTGAGTCTTCGGGATCCTTGTGACCTGGCCATTTAACCCATGGGGGCGGGGGTGGCTCAGTCGGTAGCGCGCCAGGCTCGTAATCTGTAGTTCCCAGGTTCGAGTCCCAGCTGGGTCAGCGTTGAGATTTATCTCCGCAAAAAATCCCCGCCCTGCCCACGGTCAGTAGGGGACACCGATGGGCTTGGAAAAGCCGCCGTCCGTCGGATGGGACGTTAAGCCGTGGCCCCGTGTGCGGGAGAGCCATACCCTGTGCACGTTAAAGAACACGCTGGATGGCCTTGACGGGTGGCTACCATCCGTCTCCCAACAGCTGTTCCAGTGGGTCCCCTCCCCCAACCTTCTCTGAGCCTTCGGGGTCCATGCGACCTGGCCATTTAGCCCATGGTGTGCAAAAAAGTGCCGCTCAGAGGTAAAACAACCCAACCCATTTAACCCATGGTGTGCAAAAAAAGTGCCGCTCAGAAGTAAAACAACCCAACCTTGCTCAAAAGTGCAGCCATTCGGAACAATTGAAGCCGATTTATCATAAGTATATGAGAAACATGCCTGTTCATATAGCACTGTTATGGGATGGATGCGCAAATTTAGAGAAGGACGGCAGAGCTTCGAAGACCTCTCTTGGGCAGGAAGACAGAAGGAGTCCGTGAACGAGAGAACCATCAGTTCTATTCGTGAACTCATTAAGGAAAACTCACAATAACGGTTCAGGTAATAAGCATAGATGTCAGCGTATCGATTGGCAGTGTGTAAACAATTATTCATCAATAATTAAGGTTCCGAAAGATCTGTGCCGAATGGGTATCCCCCAAACTGACAGAACAGCAAAAAAGAGCTCGCGTCGATTCGTGCAAGAGATGTTGGCAATGTTTGAACGTAGTGGCCTCAAACGGTTAACAGCCATTGTCACAGGTGATGGAGGCGTTTTTTTATTACTATACAACTCCCAGAAAGATCGACAACTATGTTTGGGTTGTGGAAGATGAACCGCGTCCCCAATTCCTCTGACAAGACTTTCGCTCCAGGAAGAGGATGCTTCTAATATTTTCCAATTCCCAAGATAGCCGTGGACACCTTACCTGAGAAAATGACTATAAATGGCAATAGTACAACCTACATCGTTTTTCCCAAAATAGTTACCAGGCTCGTAATCTGTAGTTCCCAGGTTCGAGTCCCAGCTGGGTCAGCGTTGAGATTTATCTCCGCAAAATTTCCCCGCCCTGCCCACGGTCAGTAGGGGACACCGATGGGCTTGAAAAGGCCGCCGTCCGTCGGATGGAAAGTTAAGCCGTGGTCCGAGTGCGGGAGAGCCATACCCTGTGCACGTTAAAGAACACGCTGGATGGCCTTGACGGGAGGCTACCATCTGTCTCCCAACAGCTGTTCCAGTGGGTCCCCTCCCCAAACCTTCTCTGAGCCTTCGGGGTCCTTGTGACCTGGCCATTTAGCCCATGGTGTGCAAAAAAGTGCCGCTCAGAGGTAAAACAATCCAACTTGTCTGGATCAAATGATTTATCTCTGATTTATTTGGACCTTTTAGCATGCCAATCACTTTGTCATCTCTTTGTCTTTAGACATCGAACGTTTTCGTTTATGGAGAAAAATAAAAAAAAAAAATTTTTGTGCTGAATACGTGTTGAAGAAATATTTCGAATTCCGCTCTCCGAATCTCCCAAAAGCCAAAATTCCGCATTCTAACAATGAAAAATGTTTGGAAATTCCCAATTTTTTAATGAATATTGCAAACAATATATTTATGTTAGAAATTTTAAATTTTGGTGATAGAATGTGAAGGTGACGAAGTTTCCGTTGACAAAAATGAATTGACCCCTTAGACCCAGGGTGGGTGAAAAAATGCAACTTTTTTGTTTTCATAGAAAAATTAAAAATTCTTTTTAAGTTGGATAGGCATTGACGAAATCTTACGATTTGAACTTTCTGAGTTTTTCAAAAGCGAATTGACCCCTTAGACCCAGGATGGGTGCAAAAAGGCAACTTTTTTGTTTTCATAGAAAAATTAAAAATTCGTTTTAAGTTGGATAGGCATTGACGAAATCTTACGATTTGAACTTTCTGAGTCTTTCAAAAGCTCTAATTGACCCCTCTAATGGCGGAAAATTTTAAAAATTCTAAAAAATTAAACGAATATTCTTTTTCGGTTGGATAAGTATTGGTGAAATATTATGATTTGCATTTGCAAAAAGCTTATGGTAAGCTTTAATTGTGCCTTCTAACGGTGGAAAAAGTTAAAAATTAAAAAATTTTAACGAATATTGGAAATGATGTATTCAGGCTAGAAATTTAAAAGTTTGGTGGTGGAATATGAGGGTTATGAAGTTTTCATTGGACAACAATGTGTTGACCCCTTATACCCAGGGGGTGGGAAATGCAACTGTTTTAAGAAATGATTGGAAATCTCTTTTTTAGTTGGATTGATAGTACTGAAATATTATAATTCTCATTTCTCAAATCTTTAGGTTGGGTTGTTGTTGGGTTGTTTTACCTCTGAGTGGCACCATTTAGCCTCTGAGTGGCACCATGGGCTAAATGGCCAGGTCACATGGACCCCGTAGGCTCAGAGAAGGTTGGGGTAGGGGACCCACTGGAACAGCTGTTGGGAGACAGATGGTAGCCTCCCGTCAAGGCCATCCAGCGTGTTCTTTAACGTGCACAGGGTATGGCTCTCCCGCACACGGGGCCACGGCCTAACGTCCCATCCGACGGACGGCGGCCTTCCCAAGCCCATCGGTGTCCCCTACTGACCGTGGGCAGGGCGGGGAATTTTTCAGAGATAAATCTCAACGCTGACCCAGCTGGGACTCGAACCTGGGAACTACAGATTACGAGCCTGACGCGCTACCGACTGAGCCACCCCCAAATCTTTAGGTAGTTTTAATTTACATCGTTGGAGATCACTAAATATGGAAATGGCGAAACTTTTAACGAATGTTTCAAGTAATCTCTTTATGGTAGAAACTTGAAATTTCGATGGTAGGATATCAAGAGATCACTGACAGCAACAGCTCAGAGGGGTGTGAGAAAAACAACTTTTTAAATTGAAGAAGAAAAGGAAAATTATACAAAAAACAAAATATTAAAGAACTACTTAGCCTAAGGAAATAAAAGAGAAATATTTTTAAATTGAAGAAAAAAAAACGAAAATCTTTTTAAATTGAAGAGATAAAGAAAAATACGTTTTAAAGTGACGAAATAAAGGAAAATACTTTTTAAATTGAGAAAAAAAAAGATAATATACTTTTTAAATTGAAGAAATAAAAAGGAAATATTTTTTGAAATTGAATAAATATAAAAGGAGTATTTATTAAATTGTGGGATAAAAGACAATATTGTGTATGTTGTATAATTAAAAATAAAATACTACTACTATTTACATTTCCCCCATCATTCATTAATTACATAGAATTGAAGCTTTTACTGAATGAAAAAATTGGTAAGAAAACCTTCATTCTCTTTGAAAACGAGATTCCCGTATTAATAAAAAAAAATAAATACCCCCTCAAGCAGCTGCTTGCCACAGAGGTCTGACAGGAGCCTGTCAGTTTATATGCCACAGTAGAAGGTCTGAGAGGATGGCAGGACCTCAGCAGAAAACCGACACAAACAGCCATGCCTTACCCGGGGTTCGAACACAGGTCCCGTAGATCACTAGCCAAGCGCGCTAACCACTCGGCCACGGGACGGCAAAAAAATTTCGCCAGAGGCGATATACGTTTTCTAGTTGGTTTTTTCACCATCAGCTTCTAATATTGATTATTTCCTTTATTATTCTCGCCTAAATAAATCCTCATTTATTTAGACATTGTTTTAACATTTAATTAATAAATTTTAATTGGGAAGGATTTCTCTGATTGCTGTTTATCTAACGGCACCTGGTTCGCAACCGCTGTTTTTCTAAGAGACTGATTTGTAAACAGAATCGTGGGATGGATTTCTTTACCTCTGAGCCGCACTTTTATTTTTTGTTTTTTGCATGCATGTTTATCGTCCATCTTGGTGGTGGCGGCGGTGGTTTCCACTCAGTATTTTATATTATTATATATTCCATCAGATCTCATCCTCCCATTTCCATCCTACCCCCTTTCAATCCCTACATAACCCCGTGATTCCCCCCTTCTCTAGTAGACCACTGTCACCCTCCAGACCCCTCCCCCCCCTCTCCACCACAAGGACCCAATGTTTCAAAGAAGGTTGCGAGCAGGGAACCCACAGAACAGTGATTAGGAAACAGGTCAAACTTCCCGTCAAGGCCATCCAACGTGTTCTTTAATGTGCACAATTTATGGATTAACATCCGATCCGACGGACGGCATTGGTATTCCCTTCTTCAATCAGGGAAGAATGGGGGTTAGCGAAGATAAATCTCAAAGCTGGCACAGCTGTCCAGTGGGTCCCCTCCCCCAACCTTCTCTGAGCCTTCGGGGTCCTTGTGACCTGGCCATTTAGCCCATTGCATGCAAAAAAAAAGTGCCACTCAGAGGTAAAACAACCGAACCCAGTTATGCCAGCTTTGAGATTTATCTTCGCTAACCCCCATTCTTCTCTCATTGAAGAAGGGAATACCAATGCCGTCCGTCGGATCGGATGTTAATCCATAAACTGTACACATTAAAGAACACGTTGGATGACCTTGACGGAAGTTTGACCTGTTTCCTAATAGCTGTTCTGTGGATTACCTTCTCGCAACCTTCTTTGAAACATTGGGTCCTTGTGACCTTGGTCCATGTATGCAAAAAAAAAGTGCGGCTCAGAGGTAAAGAAATCCATCCCATGGTAGTATTTCATCAATACCTCTGCAGCTCCCCCCCCCCCCCCCAAAAAAAAAAGAATTTTTAATTGATCTCTAAAATTGAAAAAGTTGACACTCTACCGACGGACAAACGGGCAGACGACGAAAATCCGTTCTTTTTTTTAAACGATCTAAAAAATAATTATATATTACCTTAAAAAAAAAACATTTAAATTTATGGAATACATTGGCGAAAAAGCTGTACTGTTAGGTGGCGAGATGCAAAAAAAGTGTAGAAAGCTCACTTCCTCACCATCTTTTTACCCTCAGTAAACTTCCCCTAATGAAGAGGATTCATTCGATGTCTCTATTCTTTCCGCATCCCCCTCCCCCTGCTTCATCCCCAGAGCTTGAAAATGTCGAGATTCGGGGTCGGGCTATGTTCTCTTTTACTCTTGTGCCATCTGCGTTGCTATGTGTCGTCATGGCAGCCTTGGTCCTCCCATTCCTTCCACGCGGAGCGCTTCCCGCTGCCAGCCATTGTTGGCGCGCAACGGCACGTGACACGTGCAAATGAATCTGCTGGTCCCATTGGTAACATTATGAGAGAGGGGATCTGTGGCTACGTCAGAGAATTCCACATTTTTTTTTACAAAAGAAGATGAAAGATCCTGAGAGAGAATTTTGGCAAAGGAAACACATTAGAACAGAAGGAAATAATTGTGTTCATTTGAAGGAGACATGGGCGAATCTGCTACAGATCAAAAAGCCACCTCTGTACAGTCGCTCAAAAAAGTATCCGAACACTATGGTTGATTACAGAATTCAGAAAAAATATCTGGAGCGTGTACAGCAACTGTACACGCTCCAGTTACCGTTCACAGCAAACTGGAGCGTGTGCAGTTACTGCACACGCTCCAGTTTGCTGTGAACGGTAATTGTACACGATCAATATTTACGTGAGTGAGCCCACACGATCTAATATTAAAATAATATGACCACCTACAGTCGCTCAAAAAAGTATCCGAACACTATGGTTGATTACAGAATTCAGGAAAAATATCTGGAGCGTGTACAGCAACTGTACACGCTCCAGTTTGCTGTGAACGGTAACTGTTTGCCGTGAACGGTGTACGGTTGCTGTACACGCTCCAGATATTTTTCCTGAATTCTGTAATCACGTGACACGAAGGTTGTCAGATCACTAATTTCTAAAAAAAAAAATCGTTGCCAGATATTTTTTATGAATTCTGTAATCAACCACAGTGTTCGGATACTTTTTTGAGCGACTGTACCATTGCTTGGGTTGGATTGTTTTACTTCTGAGCGATAATTTTTTTTGTGTATAATGGACTAAATGGTTAGTTTATAAAGACTCCGAGGACTCAGAGAAGGTTGGGAGAGGGGATCTAATAGACATTAGACAGTGGTAGCCTCCTGTCAAAGCCATCCACCGTGTTCTTTAATGGTGCACAGGATATGCTGACCCGCAAACGACCACGGCTTAACGTCCTATCCGACTGACGACGTCTTTCGAAGCCCATCGGTGTCCCTTACTGACTGCGAGCAGGGAGGGAGTTTTGCAGAGATAATTTTAACTCTGGGACCTATGGGACTTGAACCTGGGAACTGCAAATCACGAGACTGGTGCACTACTTATTCCCAGTGTCATCCACCTCGCTCATTGTCATTAGATGGATGGGGCGGGGGTGGCTCAGTCGGTAGCGCGCCAGACTCGTAATCTGTAGTTCCCAGGTTCGAGTCCCAGCTGGGTCAGCGTTGAAATTTATCTCCGCAAAATTCCCCGCCCTGCCCACGGTCAGTAGGGGACACCGATGGGCTTGGAAAGGCTGCCGTCCGTCGGATGGGACGTTAAGCAGTGGTCCCGTGTACGGGAGAGCCATACCATGTGCACGTTAAAGAACACGCTGGATGGCCTTGACGGAAGACTACCATCTGTCTCCCAACAGCTGTTCCAGTGGGTCCCCTCCCCCAACCTTCTATGAGCCTTCGGGGTCCATTTGACCTGGCCATTTAGCCCATGGTGTGCAAAAAAGTGCCGCTCAGAGGTAATACAACCCAACCCATTAGATGGATGGGATACGAACCCACGACCTCTTATAAATATGCCAGGTGCTCCGACTGCTGAGTTACCAGCTGTGAGATTTGTTTGGGTGGTTTTACTTCTGAGCGGCACTTTTTTGCACACCATGGGCTAAATGGCCAGGTCACAAGGACACCGAAGGCTCAGAGAAGGTTGGAGGGGAGGGGACCCACTGCAACAGCTATTGGGAGAGATATGGTAGCCTCCCGTTAAGGCCATCCAGCGTGTTCTTTAACGTGCACAGGGTATGGCTCTCATGCACACGGGGCCACGGCTTAACGTCCCATTCGACGGACGGCGGCCTTTCCAAGCCCACCGGTGTCTCCTACACCGTGGGCAGGGTGGTAAATTTTACGGAGAGAAATCTCAATGCTGACCAAGCTGGACTCGAACCTGGGAACTACAGATTACGAGCTTGGTGAGCTACCGTCCGAGCCCCCCCCCCCCCCCCCCCGTGAAATCAGGAGCTGGACATGCTAAGGACTAAGGCAAACATCATCCCATGATGAATAAGATAAAAAAAAAATTTAACATCAGGATGAACATCAACGCAGTTTGAAATTCTTTGGGTCCAGGTCATTGTGTGGAAAAAGTTGCTGCTCAGAGGGTAAAACAATGCATTCTTCTAATTCGTTAAGTGCGCATGCGCAGTCTTTCGTCCACCCAACCAGAGATTTGGTCTTTTAAGGTTAATTCTTTGCCAATTTGTGCAAGATAAAAATTGTCATTAAACTTTAAAAGTGCCAACCGAACTTTCAATTTATAACCCTGTGTGCTTATTTCTATTTTTTTCAAAATAGTATTTATTAAAGTAACTCTAACAATCTTCGTTTCGCAATATTCCGAAACTCGAGGGTTTATTCAATTTATCGACAGTAGATGGCAGCACCATAAGATTAGAGAGAAGAGAACCCATTTCCCAAGAATGTCCTTGTCTCCTCGGAGGTATAGTGTTGTAGAGCGGGATGTGAAATCCCTATTATGACTAGGAACCAAGTAGTTTGAAATGCAGATTATGACAAATATTTAATTCTGTAAAATTGCGCAGTTCGCAAATTTGGTAAATTGAGACACAAACACGTCGGTTCCAATATTAAGAAAGTTACTTTGTAAAAACTGCAAAGGGAAACAGAAACCTTCACTCAAAATGAACTGTTTACTTCAGTAACAGAAATAATTTTTGTCCAATTCAACTTAAAGCAATTTAAAGCCCTTTAAGGTGCAAATATATTGTTTTCCTTCTCATCTTTATTATTTCTCCGCAAAATTCCCCGCCCTGCCCACAGTCAGTAGGGGACACCGATGGGCTTGGAAAGGCCGCCGTCCGTCGGATGGAACGTTAAGCCGTGGCCCCGTGTGCGGGAGAGCCATACCCTGTGCACGTTAAAGAACACGCTGGATGGCCTTAACGGGAGGCTACCATCTGTTTCCCAATAGCTGTTCCAGTGGGTCCCCTCCCCCAACCTTCTCTGAGCCTTCGGGGTCCATGTGACCTGGACATTTAGCCCATAGTGTGCAAAAAAGTGCCGCTCAGAGGTAAAACAACAACAATCCATCTTTATTATTACCGTATTTCAGATAAAGGCCAAACGGGTAAGTTCTACTTTCCTTCCAATCTTCTTGTTCCATCATTGGATTTGGGATTAGCTCAATTGGTAATGCACCAGGCTCATAATTTGCAGTTCCCGTGTTCGAGTCCAAACCACTGGACTTGGAAAGGATGCAGTCCGTTGAATAGGAGGGTAAGTCGTATGCAGGAGAGCCATGCTATGTGCACGTTAAAGAACACGATGGATGGCTTTGGCTCCCATCTATATCCTAACAACTGTCCAGTGGATCCCCAATCTCCGATTCTTTGGGGTCCTTGTGACCTGTCCGTTTGTCACATAGTATGAACAAAAGTGCCATTCAGAGATGAAACAACTCAATCCTCGACTTAGAATTCTTTTTAGATTTATTTCCTAAATATAGTTGGCGGGAGTAGCTCAGTGGCGGGGTTCCTCAATATAGTGGGCGGGGTAGCGCTCCAGGCTCGTAATCTGTAATTCCCAGGTTCGAGTCTCAGCTGGAGGATCTCAGCTGGAGATCCTCCAGCTGAGATCTCCAGCTGATCTCTCAGCTGGAGATCTATCTCCACAAAATTCCCTGCCCTGCCCATGGTCAGTAGGGGACACCCATGGGCTTGGGGGGAGGGGGTGGCTCAGTCGGTAGCATGTCAGACTCGTAATCTGTAGTTCCCAGGTTCAAGTCCCAGCTGGGTCAGTGTTGAGGATTTATCTCCGCAAAATTCCCCGCCCTGCCCACGATCAGTAGGGGACACCGCTGGGCTTGGAAAGGCCACCATCCGTTGGATGGGACATTAAGCCGTGACGCTGTGTGCCAGAGAGCCATACCGTGTGCACGTTAAAGAACATGCTGGATGGGCTTGACGGGAGGCTACCATCTGTCTCCCAACAGCTGTTCCAGTGGGTCCCTCCTCCAACCTTCTCTGAGCCTTCAGGGTCCACGTGACCTGGCCATTTAGCCCATGGTGTGCAAAAACGTGCCGCTCACAGGTAACCCAACCCAAATCCTAAATGTAGTTGTTCAGTCAGGCCACTGCATTTTGGCACTCCAACATTTTGACAAACCCACCAAAAATTTACCAAAAAAAAAATGAAAATTTTTACATCTGGCCTGAATTTTACCAGGTCACTTCGAATTTTACCACCTGCCCAAGATTTTTTCCGAGTTGCCTCGATTTTGCCAACTCTCCTTAATTTCACAAAAAAAAAATCATTTTTCACAACTCTACCACATTTTACCAATTCGAATTTTGCCAATTTGTCTCAATTTTCCCATGTCGCCATATTTTTACAAAAAAAAAAAATTAAATTTTTACATCTCACCTGAATTTTGCCAACTTCCCTTAATTTCAGAAGAAAATTTGCCAATCCAATAGATTTTGCTAGCTCCGGCTTACTTTGGGGGAGGGGGAGGGGGAGGGGAATTCCCAACAAGTCGACAATATCTCGTTTGATTGATAAATTTCATGACACTGAGTCTATACAGGATCGAAAGGCCATCACTGTTAACTGCCGAAGTTCTTGATGATGTGTCTCAGCATTTAACTCGCTCACCCAGAAAATCTCTTAGAAAGTTATCTTCACAGGTTGGACTGTCACCAGCTACTGTTTTCAGGGCTACAAAGAAGTTAAAATTTCATGCCTATTGCATTGGTGTCGTTCATGAACTGAAAGAACCAGACCATGAAAAACGTTTACGGTACTGTCATTGGTTTCGTTCTTTTGTTGATGAAAATGGAAATGAGGTGTTGGACCATATTTATTTCAGTGACGAGGTTTGATTTCACTTGGATGGGTATGTGAACAGTCAAAACAGTCGAATATGGAGCAGTGAAAATCCTCACACTTTTCAGGAACGACCATTACACGCATTTAAAATTGGTGTTTGGTGTGCAATTTCTCATCGTCGTGTGATAGGTCCTTTATTTTTTGACTCAACTGTAACTGGTGAAGTTTATCGTGACCTCATCCAACAGTTTATTGCACTATTGGATATGAATGAACGAGAGTGTTCGTTTCAACAAGATGGCATGACTGCCCATACTGCACAATGGTCATGTTGCAGGAATTTTTTATTGATCATTTGATTTTAAAAAATTCGTTGCCCCCAAGATACCCAGATCTTACTCTTCCAGATTTTTTCCTTTGGGAATATCTCAAATGTGTAGTGTTTCATAACAATGCTCATACACTTGAAGACTTGAAGACTAACATTGAAAGAGAGATTTTAAACATAAGAAAACAAACATTACGAAAGGTGGCTGCAAATGTCATGAAACGGGTACGAACCGGCATCCGGGTTACAGGAAATCACTTTCAACATCTGTTATAAAGGTAGATATATGTTTAATTTGCATATTTTGAAATTTGTGTCATTTGTCAAGTTTAAATAGAAAAATACAATAGACGGTTGTGTCCTTTTTGAAACACCCTGTAATATGTCGCCTTTATATTACTGTCAGCTATAATTCCAAAAAATGGCCACAGAATTATTTTTCCAAAGAGATTTCTAGTAATAATAGACCGCACCTGACCAAACCTATCTTCCAACGTTTTACGCCTGCATTGATTTTCCTTAGGTAAATTTCGTTGTAAACCTTGACAAAATATCATCGTAACGTATAAAATCCCTCTAAAGAAGAAAGTACATAAGAACCCTCGAAACTTCTCAGTAATAATTCTCTCGCTATAATGTGCAGTTACAGCATTCTGACTACAGATGGCGACACAGAAACACAGCCATAACGTTTACAGTTTTGATCTCTTCACCTTTTTTTCCCCTCCTCTGTGGTGACTTTCCCTCGTCAGCGTCGGGACCTATAAAACTGCGTCCTCTGATGGTGTTCAGCTGACGCCCGACTAGGATTCGCGTCCGAGCATAGCCGACCATCAACTGCCCGTGCAGCCATAAAGCCGTGCTGACTCACCCGCTCTGCTGAAAACCAGCATCCTCGCCGGCGGCGAGCCATTATATATCCGTCCGGTGCACGGAGCTGTTGTCGTCACCCAAGCAACAGCCGCTGATGTACCGAGGGATAATTTATCGCCGCAGGACCTGTGCAGACCCCACTGTGTGTGTGGGGATCTCTCTTTCTTTACTCTCTGACGTCGTCAGTCTGCAGAGTGAAAGAGAGACCGAAATGTTTGTAATGAGAGGTTTTTTCGCTCAATTCTCGACTCGACGTGGCACCGTATGGATTTCACACTAATCTAAAGATTTATCAGAATTATCGTTACTAATCCGCACTTGTTTCTTCAGATATTGTATTTAGGAAGAAAAAAATAAACTCATGAAGAGATTATATACCAGCTGGGGAAACTATTTTGATCATTTTTTCGAAGATTTGTATTTTTTGAGTTGGGTTGTTTTACCTCTGAGCGGCACTTTTTTGCACATCATGGGCTAAATGGCCAGGTCACATGGACCCCGAAGGCTCAGAGAAGGTTGGGGGAGGGGACCCACTGCTGTTGGAGAGCTGTTGAGAGACCGATGGTAGCCTCCCGTCAAGGCCATCCAGCGTGTTCTTTAACGTGCACAGGGTATGGCTCTCCCGCACACGGGGCCACGGCTTAACGTCCCATCCGACGGACGGCGGCCTTTCCAAGCCCATCGGTGTCCCCTACTGACCGTGGGCAGGGCGGGGAATTTTGCGGAGATAAATCTCAACGCTGACCCAGCTGGGACTCGTACCTGGTAACTACAGATTACGAGCCTGGCGCGCTACCGACTGAGCCACCCCCGCCCCTTTTTGAGTTGGGGTATCGTTTCTAAATGCAACGCTGATAATGAACGTAAAATCCAGTCTGGTGCGTAGTGGCGTAAATTTGGAACGTACGCATATTGGGGTTTGTTTTTGGGTTGTTTTACCTCTGAACAGCACTTGTTTGAACACAATGGGCTAAATGGCCATGTCGCAAGGACTCAGGTGGCTCAGAGTAGATTTGGGGAAGGAACCCTACTGGGCAGTTGTTAGGTGACAAATGGAAGCCTCCCATTACGGCCATCCAGCCTGTTGTTTAACGTGCACTGGATATGACTCTTCCGTACAAAGAACCACGGCATAACATCCTTTCCAAGCTCATCAGCGTCTTCTTTCTCACAGAAGCCAGGATGGGGGTTTAGAGGAAATAAATCTCAACTCAGAATGAGATAAATCTCTGCCCCAGGTGGGACTCGAACCTGGGAACTATAGATTACGAGCCTGGCACGCTACCGACTGACCCCCAATTTTGGGGAAAATTCGAATCTTCTCCCTTAAATACGCCCGCGCCGATGCGAAATGGTTATAGAAATATCGTTTCTTTTAACTTAATAGGCATAAGAACATATTAACATATACTCTATATAATATTTAACATATTACTTTGCATCATTGCACATACATTTATTATTTTTGCTTAATTAATGAAAATGTAAGGAAACATCATTTAGCTACTTATCAAAGTGACTTGTGTTGGATCCTCAGGACATGATGGATCCGCTGCGGTTTCGCCTTCAACAGACAATGGCTATGGACAATGGCTATGGCACTTTACACTGATAGGCTCCTCTCAGACCTCTGTAGCATCACACACTTGCTTGGGGGAATTTATTACCTTTCACCTTTTATTCCTGGGGCGAGGTGGCTCAGTCGGTAGCGCGCCAGGCTCGTAATCTGTAGTTCCCAGGTTCGAGTCCCAGCTACGTCAGTGTTGAGATTTATCTCCGCAAAAATTCCTGCCCACGGTCATTAGGGACACCGATGGGCTTGGCCAGGATGCCGTCTAACGGATGGGACGTTAAGCAGTGGACCCGTGTGCGGGAGAGCGACACCGATGGGCTTGGAAAGGACGCCGTCTGGCCGATGGGACGTTAAGCAGTGGTCCCATGTGCGGGAGAGCCATACCCTGTGCACGTTAAAGTACACGCTGGATGGCCTTTACGGGAGTGTGATGTTGCTTCTTCGTTTGTTTGTCTATTGGGACCACTTAGGAATATCCCCTCGGTTCGATCGCAATACGCGACGGGTGAAAGAGTTTTTCAGATAAAATCAACGGTTTTATCACAATTGCAGAGACTCAATACTGAGGCTCCTCCCCAATAAATTGGTTCAACTTCAGCCTTTACTTAAATATAACAAATATTTATTGTACCTTCCAAACATGCTTGATAGAACAAGGACATATGCTGAATTACATAGCATTACAACAACAGCTTACTATGCCTGTTCAGCTGTATTCCCAGAGCCCAATGCCGTTATTACCAGTCGGCATTTACCAGCTTTACAATCTTATGTCTGCACGCTTTCGTTCCTCGACTGGCTCTGTCTTCTCGTCGTTGCAAAACCCTTTTTTCCTTTCGCTCTCTGCTCTGGCCATCGGGCAAGGCCGTTAGCCCTAAGGGACCCGGATCACTTGTCAGCGGACGCTAGCCGTTCCCCGGACACTGCTACTGCAATTAACTTTCCAGATGCCGGGACAGAGGGCCTCCCACGTAGCATATGCCTATTTTGGTGAAATCCAAAATAATATACAAATAATAAAAATAAAATAAATACCCCCTCAAGCAGCTGCTTGCCACAGAGGTCTGACAGAGAGCCTGTCAGTTTATATGCCACAGTAGAAGGTCTGAGAGGATGGCAGGACCTCAGCAGAAAACAACACGAACAATCCATGCCTTATCCGGGGCTCGAACCCAGGTCCCGTAGATCAATAGCCAAGCATGTTAACCACTCGGCCACGGGACGGTCGCATGAACAAAAAAAATATCTAAAAAGGCCTGTAGCCTGACAGGGAGACTACCATCTGTCTCCCAACGTGAGGTCAGTAGGTCATGAGTCAACAATGTGTCCTCTCCCAACTTTCTCTGAGCCTTCGGGATCCATGTGACCTGGCCATTTAGCCCATGGTTTGCAAAAAAGTGCCGCTCAGAGACAAAGCAACCACACCATTTTATTCCTTTTGTTATACACCAATCGGTTGTTTCGCTTGTTTCCATGGACAGTCCACTGATGATTTTTTAACTCAGTGTGAGAAAATAAATAGAATGTAGAGAGCTGAGTGTCTCTCTCCAGATATTTTTGGGGCGGACGGTAAGTCAGCAGCCTGCCAGGCTCGTAATCTGCAGTTCCCAGGTTCGAGTCTCCAAATTTCACATTGATCCAACTGAGTATTCGATGACATTGTTTGAAATCTACACTTATTTTCATGTAGTGTTATTCTTCTCGTCATTATCCGCAAAATTCCCCGCCCTGCCCACGGTCAGTAGGGGACACCAATGGGCTTGGAAAGGCCGCCGTCCGTCGGATAGGACGTTAAGCCGTGGCCCCGTGTGCGGGAGAGCCATACCTTGTGAACGTTAAAGAACACGCTGGATGGCCTTGATGGGAGGCTACCATCTGTCTCCCAACAGCTGTTCCAGTGGGTCCCCTCCCCCAACCTTCTCTGAGCCTTCGGGGTCCATGTGACCTGGCCATTTAGCCCATTAGTGCAAAAAAGTGCCGCTCAGAGGTAAAACAACCCAACTTCTCGTCATCTGCAGATAAAGAAGATGCTTTGAGGGTGACGTGTTGAAATGTTTTTGCATAACTAACATGAATAGGAATGAAGATTATTATTATTATTTTTAACTGTACTGAATTGAAATTTATCTAATCCTAATCCCACCCTGCCCTCGGTCAGAAAGGGGATATTGTTGACTTGGAAAAGGGTGTCGTCCATAGGATGAGTCAATAAAGCTGTGGCTTTGCGAAGGGTCGGTGCGACAGTAAATATGATACCAGACGAATGAAATTTCGCTGCCCTCCCCCCCTCCCGAAACTTTTTCAATTGTGAAGCATTTGGTTTTCTGTTATGATTGCAATTATTGTCTATTATATTATAAAAATTTCTTATCTATACATATATATTTTAAATACATATCTTATAAATGACATGGGCACTATAATGGGCCCCCTGCACCGACCTTGCCTCCGTGTACACGTTAAAGAACACGCTGGACGGCCTTGACGGGAGACTTCTATATGTCTCCTAACAGCCGTCCAGCGGATTACCTTCCTCCAACCTTCTCTGAGCCATTGGGGTCTTTATCACCTGTCCATTTAGCCCATTGTGCAAAACAGTACCGTTAGGAAGTAAAATAACCCGACATAGCTGTCCCATGGCCGAGTGGTTAGCGCGCTTGGCTACTGATCTAAGAGAACTGGGTTCGAGCCCCAGGTAAGGCATCGGTGTGTGTGTGTTTTTCTGCTGAGGTCCTGCCATCCTCTCAGACCTTCTACTCTGGCATGTAAACTGACAGGCTCCTGTCAGACCTCTGTGGCAAGCAGCTGCTTGAAGGGGTATTTATTTATTTATTTAATCTTTGAGTACTTGGGGATCCTTGTGACTTGGTCATTTAGTCCATTGTGGGCAGGAAGGGGACGTTCAGAGGTAACACAGGCCAGACTTCAGGTTCGAAACGTCACTGGAGTAATTTTGGAAGATGTAGTTATCTTCCTTCCTCTTAATTTTTCTTTAAAAAAAATAACCTCCTCAAGCAGCTGCTTGCCACAGAGGTCTGACAGGAGCCTGTCAGTTTATGTGCCATAGTAAAGGTCTGAGAGGATGGTACATAGGTGGTCATATTATTTTGATACTAGATCGTGTGGGCTCACTCACGGAAATATTGAGCGTGCGCAGTAACTGCACACGCTCCAGTTTGCTGTGAACGGTAACTGGAGCGTGTACAGTTGCTGTACACGCTCCAGATAGTTTTCCTGAATTCTGTAATCACGTGACACGAAGGTTGCCAGATCACTGATTTCTAAAAAAAATCGTTGCCAGATATTTTTTCTGAATTCTGTAATCAACCATGGTGTTCGGATACTTTTTTGAGCGACTGTACGCCACAGTAAAGAGATCTGTGAGGATGGCGGGTCCTCAGCAGATTTTTTGCCACCTGCACGTGGTGTTCCCAAGTGGTCACCCTTCCAAGTGCTGACCGCGCCCAAAGCTGCTTATCTTTATCGTGAATTAATTCTCGCACAATTCTAACTTCGGAAAAGAAAGCACAATGTTAACAATAATTGCAAACCACAAAGAGAACACACGAAATTATCAAAAGTAGACATCGATATAAAGCTACAATAAAGATAAGAAATCAACTTAACAAAAAAAAAAACTTATTTGAAAAATCTCTTCCACTTAAAAAAAAATAGAAATAACGAATATGTGGCCACTTTATAATTAGCATTAAAGAAATCTTTAATTGGAAAGTTTAAAAAAAAAAACTTTTTCCTTCACTTTCGAGTCAATGATTTGGTCCCCCCCGCCCACTTTTCGTTGCTTGATGCCGATCTGAAATGACAAATGCTCTCGTCGGCGACTGACATTTCGGTACAAAAGTTAAAATAGCTTTCGAGATATCCTTTGAACTTTACCGCGTCAGTTCTTTTCAAATATTGTTATTCATTATCGGAAAAACAATCTGCAAAAATCGGTTGAGAAGAAAATTGCAAAGAAAAAAAAAAGTGGAAGGCAATTTCTCGTTTGAATTGCGGAGCTCCGTTTGAAAGGAAAAAGACGCATCGATAATCCGTTGCATTGTCGAGAGGATGGACATCAAGGAGGACGCAACCATGGAAACGGAGGAGGAGCGTGTTGCGTCTTCGAAAAGATTCGAAAAAGGAGAAGAAAAAAATGCATTTTGGATTGAATTTATAAATGCATGTCTAAAATGACTGTAAAAATCTATTTGTACAGTCACTCAATCTGGCAACCTTCGTGTCACGTGACACGAAGGTTGCCAGATCACTAATTTCTAAAAAAGATCGTTGCCAGATATTTTTCCTGAATTCTGTAATCACGTGACACGAAGGTTGCCAGATCACTAATTTCTAAAAAAAATCGTTGCCAGATATTTTTCCTGAATTCTGTAATCAACCCTAGTGTTCGGATACTTTTTTGAGCGACTGTAGGTGGTCATATTATTTTGATACTAGATCGTGTGGGCTCACTCACGGAAATATTTAGCGTGTGTAGTTACCGTTCACAACAAACTGGAGCGTGTGCAGTAACTGCACACGCTCCAGTTTGCTGTGAACGGTAACTGGAGCGTGTACAGTTGCTGTACACGCTCCAGATATTTTTCCTGAATTCTGTAATCACGTGACACGAAAGGTTACCAGATCACTAATTTCTTAAAAAAATCGTCAGATATTTTTTCTGAATTCTGTAATCAACCATAGTGTTCGGATACTTTTTTGAGCGACTGTAAGTGGTCATATTATTTTGATACTAGATCGTGTGGGCTCACTCACGGAAATATTGAGCGTGTGCAGTTACCGTTCACAGCAAACTGGAATGTGTGCAGCAACTGCACACGCTCCAGTTTGCTGTGAACGGTAACTGGAGCGTGTACAGTTGCTGTACATGCTCCAGATATTTTTCCCGAATTCTGTAATCACGTGACACGAAGGTTGCCAGATCACTAATTTCTAAAAAAGATCGTTGTCAGACATTTTTTCTGAATTCTGTAATCAACCATAGTGTTCGGATACTTTTTTGAGCTACTGTACTATTTATTTCTTCATACACGTTTAAAACAAGTGTGTGTGTGTGTGTCAGCGTATTATTGCAGTATTAAGATAGAAACCGAATAGCATTCCGGCCGATATTCCATTGTTAAAATCAAATACACCTATCCCTCGATTTACACGGTACTCAGTTCACACAATTTTGGCTTTGCACGGTCAAAAAATGCAACCAGTTTCGATTTACACGGTACTGACTGAGACGTACATAGAAAGGAAATCTCAGTCAGTACCGTGTAAATCGAAACTGGTTGCATTTTTTGACTGTGCAAAGCCAAAATTGTGTGAACTGAGTACCGTGTAAATCGAGGAATAGGTGTATCTGTTTCTAAAGAGTTAGAAAAAAATTAGTGGACGTGTTCAATCATTATTTCTGTGAAAAAATTAGTTTTGACGTAGCCAGGGACTCAAACCTACATCTCTCCTGAATCATGCAAGAGTGTTCTGACCACCAAACGAACTATAGACTCCGTCATTCTTTTCTGAAATGTCTTGTTGTTGTCGTGAGGTGTAAGTTTTGGTGAAATTAGCCTCCAATAAGGGTCGCCCTGCAGCAGTCAGAACAGAAGGGAGATATAGCGGAAGCAGAAGAAACTGTCTCTCAGCTATCTCTCGAAACTAATAAGAGTACTAATGAGAAGAAAACAAAAGGGAAACATTAGACCTCGCAGAAGAGGTTAATGTTCTGAAAGAAATCAGTGACTAGTCGGAAGCGCAGCTTCACATTGTGGTGATTACCAAGAAGGGTTGGGTTGTTTTACCTCTGAGCGGCACTTTTTTGCACACCATGGGTTAAATGGCCAGGTCACATGGACCCCGTAGGCTCAGAGAAGGTTGGGGGAGGGGACCCACTGGAACAGCTGTTGGGAGACAGATGGTAGCCTCCCGTCAAGGCCATCCAGCGTGTTCTTTAACGTGCACAGGGTATGGCTTTCCCGCATATGGGGCCATGACTTAACGTCTCATCCGACGGACGGCGGCCTTTCCAAGCCCATCGGTGTCCCCTACTGACCGTGGGCAGGGCGGGGAATTTTGCGGAGATAAATCTCAACGCTGACCCAGCTGGGACACGAACCTGGGAACTACAGATTACGAGCCTGGCGCGCTACCGACTGAGCCATCCCCGCCCCAATTGTACCAAGGAGACAATGAGCAAGGGCATTATGAAAGAAAAAAAAAATCAGTTCTGAACTCATTACTAGGTGACAAAGGGCGCTCTATTCATCTAAATAGTAACAAAATTACAGACTTTGGTAATGTGCTATGAACAAGATATGAAACACAGTTGTGTAAAACTATAATCATAGTAGTGATAGTCACCATTAGTGGGAATGCTTTTCTATCATGCACATTTCCTACCAACGATCACATTACATGCAGAAGATGTGGGTGATTGACTGACGGCTAAGGGGATTGGGTTGATTTGTGGCGCTTTTTTTACACACAATGAGCTAAATGGCCAGGTCACAATGACCCCGAGGGCTCAGAGATGGTTGGGGGAAAGAGGCTCACTGGACAGCTGTTTCGGAGACAAGTCAAGTCTCCCGTCAAGGCCATCCAGCGTGTTCTTTATCTTGCACAGGGTATGGTTCTCCGTCACACAGGGCTACAGCTTAATGTCCCACCCGGCGGACAACAGACTTTCCAAACCCATCGGTGTCCCTTACAGACTGAGGGCAGGGCGCATAGTTTTGCTGAGATAAATCTTAACGTCTGGCCAGTCAGGAGTCAATGAATGCGGTACATGGGTATCAATGCGGGTACAGTCGCTCAAAAAAGTATCCGAACACTATGGTTGATTACAGAATTAAAAAAAAAATCTGGTAACGATTTTTTTAGAAATTTGTTATATGGCAACTTTCGTGTACTCTACGCGAAGGTTGCCAGATCACTAATTTCTAAAAAAAAATGTTGCCAGATATTTTTTCTGAATTCTCTAATCAAACATAGTGTTCGGATACTTTTTTGAGCGACTGTATATGGGAACTTCAGATTAGGAGCTTGGCATGCTACTGATTGAGCCACCCCCGTCCCCTAACTGACAGGTAGGGTTGTTGGGTTGTTTTACCTCTTAGCGGCACTTTTTTGCACACAATGGGCTAAATGACCAGGTCACAAGGACCCCGAAGGATCAAAGAAGGTTGGGGGAGGAGACCCACTTGAACAGCTGTTGGGAGACAGATGGTAGCCTCCCGTCAAGGCCATTCAGCGTGTTCTTTAACATGCACAGGGTATGGCTCTCCCGCATATGGGGCCATGACTTAACGTCTCATCCGACGGACGGCGGCCTTTCCAAGCCTCTCGGTGTCCCCTACTGACCGTGGGCACGGCAGGGAATTTTGCGGAGATAAATCTCAACGCTGACCCAGCTGGGACTCGAACCTGGTAACTACAGATTACGAGCCTGGCGCGCTACCGACTGAGCCACCCCCGCCCCACCAAGAAGGGAGTGATGGAGTAGTCGGTGGTTTCGATGGCATGAAGCTCCCGGAACAAAGTTTCTCTTTAGACATTATAGTGGGAGCAGTTGAGCAGAACGTGGGATACAGTCTCAGGTATGCTGTAAAGGGCACAGTTTAGACTTTACGATCTGCCGAGAGTGTGGAGCATAGAGTTGCTGTAGATGACACCAACTCGGAGACGATGAAGGAGGGTCTCCTCAGATCTGCGGAGATTACCGAGGTTAGGAGCAGTGAGAAAGGGGTCAACCAGGTACCTTAATGAGGAACAACTTCTGTTCTTCTGCCACTGTTCAAGACGATACTGGCTCATTAGTTGTGAGAAAGAACTCTTGCAGTCACTGAGAGAGAGGATAATTAGTTATACACCTCTGACTCTCCAGCGCCTCCTTCGTTGTGTGATCAGCGAGCTCATTGCCAGGTATCCCTACATGGGAAGGGATCTACTGGAAATGAACCGTGATTCCGGCAGAAGTGACCTTGGCAAGATTTACCAACATTTTCAATATCTACAACCAAAAATACCCTCAGGAACCTGTTTTTATCTCTCTAGAGTCCATAGATCTAAATTTGACCTTTGACCTCGAAGGCCCCTCCAAATCAGAAGTTTCATAACGTTTCCGATATCTGCATTCCAAAACACCCCCAGATGCCAATTTTCAAATTTCTTGCACTCGTAGATCAATTTCTGACTTGTACATGATCTCCATTTCACCTTGACGGACACGTCGGAGATCAAATTTCGTAATTTCCCCAATATCTACGACCTGGGTTACCCTTAGCTGCAAATTTTCAGAACTTTACCATCTCCGCATCATAGAATTAGCGTGATCAATAGTCAGTTAGGGGACGGGGGTGGCTCAGTCGGTAGCGCGCCAGGCTCGTAATTTGTAGTTCACAGGTTCGAGTCCCAGCTGGGTCAGCGTTGAGATTTATCTCCGCAAAATTCCCCACCCTGCCCACGGTCAGTAGGGGACACCGATGGGCTTGGAAAGGCCGCCGTCCGTCGGATGGGACGTTAAGCCGTGGCCCCGTGTGCGGGAGAGCCATACCCTGTGCACGTTAAAGAACACGCTGAATGGCCTTGACGGGAGGCTACCATCTGTCTCCCAACAGCTGTTCAAGTGGGTCTCCTCCCCCAACCTTCTCTGAGCCTTCGGGGTCCTTGTGACCTGGTCATTTAGCCCATTGTGTGCAAAAAAATGCCGCTCAGAGGTAAAACAACCCAACAACCCAACCTGTCAGTTAGGGGACGGGGGTGGCTCAATCAGTAGCATGCCAAGCTCCTAATCTGCAGTTCCCATGTACCCGCATTGATACCCATGTACCGCATTCATTGACTCCTGACTGGCCAGGCGTTAGGATTTATCTCAGCAAAACTCCGCGCCCTGCCCTCAGTCTGTAAGGGACACCGATGGGTTTGGAAAGTCTGTTGTCCGCCGGGTGGGACATTAAGCTGTAGCCCTGTGTGACGGAGAACCATACCCTGTGCAAGATAAAGAACACGCTGGATGGCCTTGACGGGAGACTTGACTTGTCTCCGAAACAGCTGTCCAGTGAGCCTCTTTCCCCCAACCATCTCTGAGCCCTCGGGGTCATTGTGACCTGGCCATTTAGCTCATTGTGTGTAAAAAAGCGCCACAAATCAACCCAATCCCCTTAGCCGTCAGTCAATCACCCACATCTTCTGCATGTAATGTGATCGTTGGTAGGAAATGTGCATGATAGAAAATTTTTAGTGTAACAATAGAATTTCCACTAATGGTGAGTATCACTACTATGATTATAGTTTTACACAACTGTGTTTCATATCTTGTTCATAGCACATTACCAAAGTCTGTAATTTTGTTACTATTTAGATGAAAAGAGCGCCCTTTGTCACCTAGTAATGAGTTCAGAACTGATTTTTTTTTTCTTTCATAATGCCCTTGCTCATTGTCTCCTCGGTACAATTGGGGCGGGGATGGCTCAGTCGGTAGCGCGCCAGGCTCGTAATCTGTAGTTCCCAGGTTCGTGTCCCAGCTGACCCAGCTGGGACACGAACCTGGAGAATTTATCGCCGCAAAATTCCCGCCCCCTGCCCACGGTCAGTAGGGGACACCGATGGGCTTGGAAAGGCCGCCATCCGTTGGATGTGACGTTAAGCCGTGGCCCCGTGTGCGGGAGAGCCACACCCTGTGCACGTTAAAGAACAGACTGGATGGCCTTGACGGGAGGCTACCATCTGTCTCCCAACAGCTGTTCCAGTGGGTCCCCTCCCCCAACCTTCTCTGAGCCTTCGGGGTCCATGTGACCTGGCCATTTAGCCCATGGTGTGCAAAAAAGCGCCGCTCAGAGATAACACAACCCAACCCTTGGTACAATTGCCAAATTTGAAAGCTGTCCGATAAACGGTTTTTACTGGAGAGACTTTAACGGGTCATACATCCATACAAAATCCACATGCAACCATGAACTAGGGAGGTCATATCAGACTGTATGATTTTGCTCTCCACAGCTGTCTGTCCCGAGCTACAGCTACTGCATTTGGCCACTCTACGCCAATTCTAACAAGATTCAGTTTGACATTGTCTGCCCATCGCTTCCTAGGTCTCCCCTTTTACTGAAACCCCTAGTCACACTGTTCATAATCCTGTTTGCTGATCTGTAGCTCTGCATGTGGGCAACATGGCCAAACCAACGCAGTCTTTCTCGGCACAAAGGGCTGCTCAAAGGAGGTTGTTAACCTCATCATTACTTACAAAGTCAAACCATTTAATGACCAAGACACTGCGTAAACATCTATAATCAAAGGCATCAAGTTTCTTTTTATCCTGCTTACAAAGCGTCCAAGTTTCACTACAATACCTAACCTTAGAAAGAACCAAATTATTATACAGCCTAATTTAATCTTATACACGCCTATTTTTCCACACTCTCCATAGATTCTTGAAAGTCCCAGGGGCAATCCCTGTCCTTCTATTTATCTCATGCCGCACATCATCAGTATTTGTTACATAGCTCCCAAGATAATTAGAGGCTGGAGTGGTTCAGTCGGTAGCGCGCCAGGCTCGTAATCTGTAGTTCCCAGGTTCGAGTCCCAGCTGGGTCAGCGTTGAGATTTATCTCCGCAAAATTCCCCGCCCTGCCCACGGTCAGTAGGGGACACCGATGGGCTTGGAAAGGCCGACGTCCGTCTGATGGGACGTTAAGCCTTGGCCCCGTGTGCGAGAGAGCCATACCCTGTCCACGTTAAAGAACATGCTGAATGGCCCTGACGGGAGGCTACCATCTGTTTCCTAACAGCTGTTCCAGTGGGTCCCCTCCCCCAACCTTCTCTGAGCCTTCGGGGTCCATGTGACCTGGCCATTTACCCCATGGTGTGCAAAAAAGTGCCGCTCAGAGGTAAAACAACCCAACTCAACAACCCAAGATAATTAAACTGAGACACATGCTCAAGAGTACAGCCATTCAAAGCAACTGAAGCACCATCTGCCTGACCAATCTTCATCATTTTAGTTTTTTCTCTGTTTATCACTAAACGTACTTTATTATCAGGTCTTATCAACAACCCCAATGAAAAAAATTCATCTCATCAACATCATTAGCCAACAATGCCAAATCATCTGCATATTCTAAATCAGAAATTTTGAAATCGCTAGACCATTTAAGGCCAAAATCTCTCCCTTGCAAAAAATTTCGCGTAACATAATCAATAACCAGATTAAAGAGAAAAGGAGATAAAATTCACTCTTGTCTAACTCCACTAGCAATACTAAACCAATCACTATAAGCATTGTCAATTCTCACACATGACTGTGTGTTATAATAGAGAGCTTTCATTACTCTAACTTGTCAGGTATTTCATATGATCCAGCGATCAACCACAAATTATGTCGATCAACGAATTATGTCGATCAAAATGTCGTTTCAAAAGCATTTTTGAAATCAACATGTCTAGAGTTTCAGTAACCACTTGTTTATGAAACTCTAGACATTTCTCAAGAATCTGCCTAAGTGAAAATATTTGATTAATACATCCCCTATCACGTTCATCACGCTGTTGTCCATCAACCAAATTCTTAATTTTATTGAGTATAATAATATAAAGAACTTTACCTGGAACAGAAAGTCCTCCCTTCCCGAAAAGAGAAATTTAAAGTTATTTTTAAGTGTCTCTCACCTTTACCTGTCCATCTGGTCTTTTGTAAGCCTTGAACATCTATGTTATAACACTGGAATTCCTGCGTGAGGACATCAAGAGAATGATCTCTATGTAAGGGCCTCACGTCTGACGTACAAATAAAAAAATAAATACCCCCTCAAGCAGCTGCTTGCCACAGAGGTCTGACAGGAGCCTGTCAGTTTATATGCCACAGTAGAAGATCTGAGAGGATGGCAGGACCTCAGCAGAAAACAACACGAACATCCATGCCTTACCTGGGGCTCGAACCCAGGTCCCGTAGATCAGTAGCCAAGCGCGCTAACCACTCGGCCACGGGACGGCACAGTCGCTCAAAAAAGTATCCGAACACTATGGTTGATTACAGAATTCAGAAAAAATATCTGGCAACGATTTTTTTAGAAATTAGTGATCTGGCACCTTCGCGTCACGTGATTACAGAATTCAGGAAAAATATCTGGAGCGTGTACAGCAGCTGTACACGCTCCAGTTACCGTTCACAGCAAACTAGAGCGTGTGCAGTTACTGCACACACTCCAGTTTGCTGTGAACGGTAACTGCACACGCTCAATATTTCCGTGAGTGAGCCCACACGATCTACTATCAAAATAATATGACCACCTACAGTCGCTCAAAAAAAAGTAACCGAACACTATGGTTGATTACAGAATTCAGAAAAAATATCTGGCAACGATTTTTTTTAGAAAAAATTTCTGGCAACCTTCGTGTCACGTTCACGTGACACCTTCGGTTGATTACATCTTCTGTAACACCTATGGTTCACGTGACACCTATGGTTGATTACATCTTCTGTAATCAACCATAGTGTTCGGTTACTTTTTTTTGAGCGACTGTACCTGCAGAGAGAAAATGATTAGTAGGATTTTTAAAGAAACTAGGTTTATTGAGAAAGGTAGGTAGGTGAATTTTAATAACGTGTACCTTGTATATATATGTACGAAGGTAAGTCAATAAAATTAGTTGAATTTAAGTGCAGCAACAAAACAATTTAATCCATAAACATATACATACACTCTATTTCAATGTAATCACTTCTTCTGTCCATACTTATAGTCCAGCGACTGAAATGTTTTCTGATTCCATCAGAATAAAATAAAGTGGTTTTCGGTAAAGAGCTTGGCCAATTATGCATCGCATTTCAAACGTTTCTCTCATCCCTGAACTTGGGGAAAAACACTATGAAAGTTAATTTTGAATAATAGCTTTCGTCTCCAAAACAAAACTCATAAGGTTCATGAAATAATAAGCTGAAAAAAAATTAGTTTGGCCTTGAGTGGGATTCGAACCCACGTCTCCTAGTAATATATATGTTGGATATGCTAACCTAATATATATGTTGGATATGCTAATCCCACTCACAGCAAAACCAATTGTTTTCAGCTTATTATTTCATGAGTAGAGTCAGTACTCATGAAATATTATGAATGAAATATTATTGAATTAGTGATCTGGCAACCTCCGTGTCACGTGACACGAAGGTTGCCAGATCACTAATTTCTAAAAAAATCGTTGCCAGATATTTTTTCTGAATTCTGTGATCAACCATAGTGTTCGGATACTTTTTCGAGCGACTGTAGGTGGTCATATTATTTTGATACTAGATCGTGTGGGCTCACTCACCGAAATATTGAGCGTGTGCAGTTACCGTTCACAGCAAGCTGGAGCGTGTGCAGTGCTGTACACGCTCCAGATATTTTTCCTGAATTCTGTAATCACGTGACACGAAGGCTGCCAGATCACTAATTTTTAAAAAGATCGTTGACAGATATTTTTTCTGAATTCTGTAATCAACCATAGTGTTCGGATACTTTTTTGAGCGACTGTAGGTGGTCATATTATTTTGATACTAGATCGTGTGGGCTCACTCACGGAAATATTGAGCGTGTGCAGTTACCGTTCACAGCAAACTGGAGCGTGTACAGTGCTGTACACGCTCCAGATATTTTTCCTGAATTCTGTAATCACGTGACACGAAGGCTGCCAGATCACTAATTTTTAAAAAGATCGTTGACAGATATTTTTTCTGAATTCTGTAATCAACCATAGTGTTCGGATACTTTTTCGAACGACTGTAGATGGTCATATTATTTTGATACTAGATCGTGTGGGCTCACTCACGGAAATATTGAGCGTGTGCAGTTACCGTTCACAGCAAACTGGAGCGTGTACAGTGCTGTACACGCTCCAGATATTTTTCCTGAATTCTGTAATCACGTGACACGAAGGCTGCCAGATCACTAATTTTTAAAAAGATCGTTGACAGATATTTTTTCTGAATTCTGTAATCAACCATAGTGTTCGGATACTTTTTTGAGCGACTGTAGGTGGTCATATTATTTTGATACTAGATCGTGTGGGCTCACTCACGGAAATATTGAGCGTGTGCAGTTACCGTTCACAGCAAACTGGAGCGTGTACAGTGCTGTACACGCTCCAGATATTTTTCCTGAATTCTGTAATCACGTGACACGAAGGCTGCCAGATCACTAATTTTTAAAAAGATCGTTGACAGATATTTTTTCTGAATTCTGTAATCAACCATAGTGTTCGGATACTTTTTTGAGCGACTGTAGGTGGTCATATTATTTTGATACTAGATCGTGTGGGCTCACTCACGGAAATATTGAGCGTGTGCAGTTACCGTTCACAGCAAACTGGAGCGTGTACAGTGCTGTACACGCTCCAGATATTTTTCCTGAATTCTGTAATCACGTGACACGAAGGCTGCCAGATCACTAATTTTTAAAAAGATCGTTGACAGATATTTTTTCTGAATTCTGTAATCAGCCATAGTGTTCGGATACTTTTTTGAGCGACTGTAGGTGGTCATATTATTTTGATACTAGATCGTGTGGGCTCACTCACGGAAATATTGAGCGTGTGCAGTTACCGTTCACAGCAAACTGGAGCGTGTACAGTGCTGTACACGCTCCAGATATTTTTCCTGAATTCTGTAATCACGTGACACGAAGGCTGCCAGATCACTAATTTTTAAAAAGATCGTTGACAGATATTTTTTCTGAATTCTGTAATCAACCATAGTGTTCGGGTACTTTTTCGAGCGACTGTAGATGGTCATATTATTTTGATACTAGATCGTGTGGGCTCACTCACGGAAATATTGAGCGTGTGCAGTTACCGTTCACAGCAAACTGGAGCGTGTACAATGCTGTACACGCTCCAGATATTTTTCCTGAATTCTGTAATCACGTGACACGAAGGCTGCCAGATCACTAATTTTTAAAAATATCGTTGACAGATATTTTTTCTGAATTCTGTAATCAACCATAGTGTTCGGATACTTTTTTGAGCGACTGTAGGTGGTCATATTATTTTGATACTAGATCGTGTGGGCTCACTCACGGAAATATTGAGCGTGTGCAGTTACCGTTCACAGCAAACTGGAGCGTGTACAGTGCTGTACACGCTCCAGTTTGCTGTGAACCAGTTTGCCAGTTGCATCTTCCCTGTCATTAGTTCTAATTAAAACTTTTAAGAAGTGTTGGGTTGGGTTGTTTTACCTCTGAGCGGCACTTTTTTGCACACCATGGGCTAAATGGCCAGGTCACATGGACCCCGAAGGCTCAGAGAAGGTTGGGGGAGGGAACCCACTGGAACAGCTGTTGGGAGACAGATGGTAGTCTCCCGTCAAGGCAATCCAGCGTGTTCTTTAACGTGCACAGGTTATGTCTCTCGCGCACATGGGGCCACGGCTTAACGTCCCATCCGACGGACGGCGGCCTTTCCAAGCCCATCGGTGTCCCCCTACTGACCGTGGGCAGGGCGGGGACTTTTGTGGAAATAAATCTCAACGCTGACCCAGCTGGGACTCGAACCTGGGAACTGCAGATTTCGAGCCTGGCCTGCTACCGACTGAGTCACCCCCGCTCCATACATTGAAGAACATGCTGGATGGCCTTGACGTCTACTATCCGTCTCCTAACAGCGGTCCAGTGGGTCCCCTTCAGTCAATCTTCTCTGAGCCCTCGGGGACCTTGTGACCTGGTCATTTAGTACAATGGGGGCAAAAAATTGCCGCTCAGAGTTGAAACAACTCAATCCTTAGGATCCTTGTGACCTGGTCATTTATTCCATTGTATCAAAAAAAAAAGCGCCGCTCAGAGGTGAAACAACCAGGATTTTGTTTCGGGGGCGGGAGGGGAGTATGGGGGAGTTCTGTGAATAAGACTTGAGTAGGGTTTCCCAGTCACCAAATATCACACCGAACAGGAAAGGTTAAAATGGTATTCTATACGGAATGAGATTTTATAGTTCTTGTTTTTAAATCGATTTTTAGTGTCGGATATAAAGTATGGGGCTGAAATAAAACGATGTAACGATAACTGTTTTGGATTTCAAAACAGGCAATCAAGTTTGAGATTTAGTATAAAACGATAGGATTTTCGGGGGGTTCAGAACCCCCTCCTCTCGGTACTTCCCTGAAACAACGCAATCCTACTCTTGGAGTCCTCGTGACCTACTCGTTTAAACTTTTGCGTGCAGAAAAATTTCACTCAGCGGTGAAACAATCCAACTCTCTGTGGAAACATTGTCGTTGCTGAAGTTCTCCTTGGAGCAAGTTCCCCGTGAGGATGCATGCATTCCATAGCATTTGCTCCTCCCAATCCGTCAGCCCGTATCGATCCCCGTCTTGCAGCCGTCGACTCAGAGAAAGAGACAGGCCCGTGAAGGGAGATAAACTAGTGCAAACACGAGATAGCAGGTTAAGATTTTTAATTAACACGTTCTGTCATATCTGTTCCCTTCAGAATCAGGAAAAGAGGATTAAGAGAATTAAAGACGTCTTCCAGAGATAAAAAGACGTGGCGTTGTCCTCAAGAACTTGAAATTAATCAGACTTGATCCACATGTAAACTTGCCATGTCCATTTATATTCATCACGGCTGGGGCCATCCTTTTCGAAAAATTGATGAGCCATGAACTTTTTTTTTTCCTCCTCGTGCTTCTTTCTGCGGAGTTTGTCTCGTGCGGTAATTTAGAGTGAGTGCGAATATTCTGTCAAGGTTATCAAAGGTTAAACAGCAGAGCCAAAAAAGGAAACATCATCATCATCGCGTCTCGTTACTCATTCGGGATAATAAGAGGATGAAAAATGGAATAAATTAATGTTCAGTTGTATCTTGAAGGGAACTCATGGGAACTGAAGTGTGCCCAACCTGCAAAATGAAGTGTGCCCAATCTTCGAAATGAAGTGTGCCCAATCTGCAAAATGAAGTGTGCCCAATCTGCAAAATGAAGTGTGCCCAATCTGAGAATTGAAGTGTGCCCAACCTGCAAAATGAAGTGTGGTTGCTAACGATTCATACGGAATGTTATTTTATGGGGATCTTATTTATCGCAATAATGAATTACAGAGAATAGTCGATCTGTCATTTTTGAAGAAACCACGAGAACGAAAACAGACAGAAAGTAAAAAACGACGGTTGCGGTTAGGTATGAAAAACAAATAAAGAAGTGAAATAAAAAACATTAACAATACAGTAAAATGATAAATGTTTACCTTAAAAAAATATATCAATACACGTTTTCTTAAATTTTTCGGCAGAAGTAGATTAAATAGAATAACGAATAGTTCTTGGATTAACGTAGATAGCCATGTTGTATTTGATTTAATGAAATTCTAAGGAAAAACCTTTGAAATTCATGGATACACCTCGAAATACTCGTCAATTTATATGCACACACACATTGCATGATTTCATCTAGTTTTACAGAGAGGAAAAACATTTGAGGGGAGAGTAAAGATGGCGTTAGAAAAAGTAAAGAGGCGTTTAGAAATAGTAAAGGGGAAGTTAGAAAGAGTAAAATGGCGTTACAAAGCCTAAGGGGGGGGGTTAGAACGGGTTAAAGGGCGTTGGAAAGAGTAAAGAAGGCAGTAGAAGGAGTAAAGGAGTCTTAGGAAGGACACAGAGGCGTTGGAAAGAGTTAAAGGGGCATTGGAAAGAGTAAAGAGTCGTTAGAAAGGGTTAAAGAGCGTTGGAAATAGTAAAGAAGGCATTAGAAGGCGTAAAGGAGTGTTAGGAAAGACAAAGAGGAGTTCGAAAGAGT
This sequence comes from Ryuthela nishihirai, assembly GCA_038380435.1. NCBI lineage: Eukaryota > Metazoa > Arthropoda > Arachnida > Araneae > Heptathelidae > Ryuthela > Ryuthela nishihirai. Next base: position 40,527,210 of record JAWZYU010000013.1, on the reverse strand, counting down.
TAAAGGGGCATTGGAAAGAGTAAAGAGTCGTTAGAAAGAGTTAAAGAGCGTTGGAAAGAGTAAAGAGTCGTTAGAAAGGGTTAAAGAGCGTTGGAAAGAGTAAAGAGTCGTTAGAAAGGGTTAAAGAGCGTTGGAAAGAGTAAAGAGTCGTTAAAAAGGGTTAAAGAGCGTTGGAAAGAGTAAAGAGTCGTTAGAAAGGGTTAAAAGGCGTTGGAAAGAGTAAAGAGGGTGTTAGGAAGGACAAAGGGGAGTTAAAAAAGGGTTAAAAGGCGTTGGAAAGAGTAAAGAAGGCAGTAGAAGGAGTAAAGAGGGTATATTAGGAAGGACAAAGCGGCGTTAGAAAGAGTTAAAGGGGTGTAGAGAGGATAAATTGTGCTCTGGGCTCAAAAAAGTTTGAGATCCATTGGCATGAACGAACAGAAATATTTTATTTTGTCGACTCAAACAAAACCTCATCCCCCGAAAAAGTCTGATTGTTACTGTTTCGTTGTTTAACACGGCTTTCGAATGAAATTTTTTAATTTCTTTGCATAGTAAAAATAAATTTCCTGTTCCATCTTCAATAGTATGTGTGTAAAAACAGCTTTCAACTCTGTTTAAAAGTAACATGCACCTCTGCAAACGTTGGAATGGGATTCGGCTCGATCATTGAAAGAATAAACTTCGCACTCTGGCTTCTTGGAAAATTTGTTGGAAAATGTTCAAAGTTAGCCTTAGCGATAGGAGGGGAGGGGCGGGGGTGGCTTAGTCGGTAGCGCGCCAGGCTCGTAATCTGTAGTTCCCAGGTTCGAGTCCCAGCTGGGTCAGCGTTCAGATTTATCTCCGCAAAATTCCCCGCCCTGCCCACGGTCAGTAGGGGACACCGATGGGCTTGGAAAGGCCGCCGTCCGTCGGATGGGACGTTAAGCCGTGGCCCCGTGTGCGGGAGAGCCATGCCCTGTGCACTTTAAAGAACATGCTGGATGGCCTTGACGGGAGGCTACCATCTGTCTCCCAACAGTTGTTCCAGTGGGTCCCCTCCCCCAACCTTCTCTGAGCCTTCGGGTTCCATGTGACCTGGTCATTTAGACCATGGTGTGCAAAAAAAGTGCCTCTCAGAGGTAAAACAACCCAACCCGTCCAAAGAAAAATATACGTATGTAACAGAATTTTATTTTGAAACGACATGATTTGTAAAAGTATTATGAACAGTTGGCTCCAAAGCTGTTTTATGACATGCGCGGTGCAGAGGGGGGGGGGGGGGGGCTAATTGTCCGCCGATAAAAGGAAAAAAAAATATTTTTGTAGGAAATAGCGAAAATCCATAATGTGCTCTCTTGACGAAATGACGGTATGAACAATACATATTAAATTCAATGAACTACGGGCGGCTAATCATTCGATTTTATTTTCCACATAAACGTCAGATATCGTGGAACGGTTCGTGCCGCCCCAGCACCGCCCTGAGATTCCGGCGCCCTTGGCAACTGCCTCGATGCCAACACCTTCCTACGCCTCTGCTTCTTCTACTATGGCGAATAAACGGACAGGATCCTGTCAGACCTCTGTGGCACACAACTGCTTGAGGGTTGGGTTCTTTTTACCTCTGAGCAGCACTTTTTTTGCACACAATGGGCTAAATGGCCAGGTCACATGGACCCCGAAGGCTCAGAGAAGGTTGAGGGAGGGGACCCACTGGAACAGCTGTTGGGAGACAGATGGTAGCCTCCCGTCAAGGCCATCCAGCGTGTTCTTTAACGTTGGGTTGTTTTACCTCTGAGCGGCACTTTTTGCCCACTATGGGCTAAATGGCCAGGTCACATGGACCCCGAAGGCTCAGAGAAGGTTGAGGGAAGGGACTCACTGGAACAGCTGTTGGGAGACAGATGGTAGCCTCCCGTCAAGGCCATCCAGCGTGTTCTTTAACGTGCACAGGGTATGGCTCTCCCGCACACGGAGCCACGGCTTAACGTCCCATCCGACAGACGCGGCATTTCCAAGCCCATCGGTGTCCCCTACTGACCGTGGGCAGGGCGGGGAATTTTGCGGAGATAAATCTCAACACTGACCCAGCTGGGACTCGAACCTGGGAACTACAGATTACGAGCCTGGCGCGCTACCGACTGAGCCACCCTCGCCCCCACTGCTTGAGGGAATATTTATTTTTAATTTTAATTTAGCACGAAAAATGTTTGGACACAATCTGTAATTAATTCGCAGATCACCTGTTGACATATAATATTAGAAATAATTGATTCTTGCATGAATGACGCTTTAGTGGAAGTGACTTTCTTATTTACCATCTATATATTGAGCAATATTGGATATGTTGCTTTTCCTGATCATAGATGGCATCATGAGCGACAAGGTAGGTGAGATTTAAAAGTCAGAATTAAGTGGATGAGTGACAGAACTGGTGTTAGTTTAGTGGTTAGAACAACGGGGAGGTGTGGGTTCGAATCCCAAACATCGGCGAAACTCATTTTCTTTTCCACAAAATTAGTGTTTGCAGACTTTTGCATTAATTGAATGGAAAGCCCACATTCAAAGCTGCCTAACTTTGAAATAAGCTTTTCACAAAAAAAAAAAAAAAAACTGGGTGTAAATTGAAGACCATGTTCAAATCTTTCTAAATCTTGGATTATGAATCCAGGCGCCATTTTTCACTCAATAGTCAGGCCACTAGGACCCCAAGTGCCCACAAGACAGTTGTTAAGTGCCAGATAGCTCTCGAGGGCCATCCTGTATGCTCTTTAACAAGTATAGAGTAAAGCTCTTCTATACACGGAGTCACAGCTTAACGTCCCCTCTGATGAATGGTGATCTTTCCGAGCTCACTCGTGTCTCCTTTATCACCAGGCAAAGAGTGGGGTTATTGGAGAAAATATCAATGCAGGTACAGTCGCCATATTATTTTGATACTAGATCGTGTGGGCTCACTCACGGAAATATTGAGCGTGTGCAGTTACCGTTCACAGCAAACTGCAGCGTGTGCAGTTACCATTCACAGCAAACTGGAGCGTGTGCAGTAACTGCACACGCTCCAGTTTGCTGTGAACGGTAACTGGAGCGTGTACAGTTGCTGTACACGCTCCAGATATTTTTCCTGAATTCTGCAATCACGTGACACGAAGGTTGCCAGATATTTTTTCTGAATTCTGGAATCAACCATGGTGTTCGGATACTTTTTTGAGCGACTGTAGGTGGTCATATTATTTTGATACTAGATCGTGTGGGCTCACTCACGGAAATATTGAGCGTGTGCAGTTACCGTTCACAGCAAACTGGAGCGTTTGCAGTAACTGCACACGCTCCAGTTTGCTGTGAACGGTAACTGGAGCGTGTACAGTTGCTGTACACGCTCCAGATATTTTTTCCTGAAATCTGTAATCACGTGACGCGAAGGTTGCCAGATCACTAATTTCTAAAAATATCGTTGCCAGATATTTTTTCTGGATATTTTCAGATATTTTTTGAATTCTGTAATCAACCATAGCGTTCGGATACTTTTTTGAGCGACTGTACAGGGGAGAACTCGAAATTGGGACTCATTTGATTTTGAGTGTTCTGCGCGATCTATACGATCAGCTCCTGCCCCAAGCGAAAGACCACAATAATTTTGGTATTCAACTGTATATTTAAACCAAACTCTCCTTACTCGCGATGTCCTCGTTGTTAAAGGGGACGCTATTGGGTTTGGAAAGGCAGCTGTCCTTCGGATACGAAACGTAACCCTTATGTAATACACCGTGCAGATTAAAGAAACGCTGGATTGCTTGATGGGAGGCTATCATCTGCCCCTTAATGTTTGTCCAATGGATTCTCTTCGTCAATCTTCTTTGACCTCTTGCTGTCTGACCTTTTGTGAACAAAATATCCTACCAAAAGTAAAACAAACCAACCACATTTGCATTGACTATTCTTCAATTGTCTTTTGTTTTACCTCTGAGCGGCACTATTTTACCCACCATGGGCTAAATGTCCAGGTCACAAGGACCCCGAAGGCTCAGAGGAGGTTTGGAGAGGGGACCCACTGGAACAGCTGTTGGGTGACAGATGGTAGCCTCCCGTCAGGCCATTCAACGTGTTCTTTAACGTGCACAGGGTATGGCTCTCCCGCGCACGGGGGGGGGGGGGTGGCTCAGTCGGTAGCGCGCCAGGCTCGTAATCTGTAGTTCCCAGGTTCGAGTCCCAGCTGGGTCAGCGTTGAGATTTATCGCCACAAAATTTCCCCGCCCTGCCCACGGTTAGTAGGGGACACCGATGGGCTTGAAAAGGCCGCCGTCCGTCGGATGGGACGTTAAGCCGTGGCCCCGTGTGCGGGAGAGCCATACCCTATGCACATTAAAGAACACGCTGGATGGCCTTGACGGGAGGCTACCATCTGTCTCCCAACAGTTGTTCCAGCGGGTCCCCTCCCCCAACCTTCTCTGAGCCTTCGGGGTCCTTGTGGCCTGGCCATTTAGCCCATGGTGTGCAAAAAAGTGCCGCTCAGAGGTAAAACAATCCAATCCAAACCCGCGCACTGGGCCACGGCTTAACGTCCCATCCGACGGACGACGGCCTTTCCAAGACCATCGGTGTCCCCTACTGACCGTGGGCAGGGCGGGGAGTTTTGCGGAGATGTCTCAACGCTGACCCAGCTGGGACTCGAACCTGAAACTACAGATTACGAGCCTGGTCCACTACCGACTGAGCCACCCTCGTCCCTTGTTCATAAGTTAATGTTTTAATGATCCGCAATAGTCACTTAAATTTTTTTCTTTTTTTTTCAGGTTCAGAGCCTGCCTAAAGTTGTCCAGCACCGCAGCCGGCAACATGGTGGGCAAGCTGTTCTTTAACGTAGTGCAGACCAAGTGTTTCCTCTTCAAGGACGAGAAGACGTGTGCCAAGCGCTCCTGGTGGGGAAAATGTCTGAAGCACGAAAAGCAGCAAACAGCATTTCTTCGAGATGCTCTCACATACTGACTCTCCACCACCTCTCTCACAACCAGAACAACAGTATTCCGGAATTGAGTTCGACTGTGTGCTCACTTGTTGTGTAGGAGTGATTGTGTGCAAGTGACTCTGAGTGACTGGAAGTGTGAGTGAGGAAGAAAGATGATCAGCTAGTCCTTAGACCTAAGACGGGGAAAAGTGACTCACAAATCACGGTTGAACTGTTTCGTTCACTACAGCTCATTCATTTATTGACAGAACATCAGAGAACGCACAAGGTTTGGAAATTCATTCTGTAACGCTGTTTTTTTTTGTTAAAAATGGCAATTTGGATTGTCAAGAAAAGTGATCAAAGGGGTGGGCATGGGGAGGATATTAAAATGAGATCATGCTGTATAGATCTTTCTCACTCGTAGATTCTGATGAAGAACAAATAAAATAATCTTTATCGCTTTCATCCTAGAAGGACCGTGTTCCAAATCGGGAATTGTGGGTCATTTGCGTTAGAACATTATTCCATTCATTTCCAGTCAGCACATTTCTTCCTCTACCTTTATTCAAATGAGGAGAACTTTGACTTTCGTGTTCGTATGCGTTTTCGACTACACCGACACTGTTTGTGTTTAGATGTCTGATCTGTCTTGCATCCCCTTTTTTTTTGCACATTTCATTTCTTTTTAATGCTTTACTGGACGAAAAAGAACTAACATGCTTTGACACTTTGGCAAGTCAAGAATCACGCGTGCGTCGATAAAATGTAGTAAGTTCTAGTGGAGTTTTTTATTAAAGGGTAGTTTCCTGAATTGATTTCTTCTCACGAGCATTTTTTAATAAACGGCATGTTTCCATTTCCCGGTTTTAGCCGTATCAGATCTTGAGGCAATTTAACCCTCCAACTTAAGAAGCAATAGCGAATAGGTGTCTGTAAGAATTCGTATCGTGTTAGGAAGAAGATAGGGAGAGGTGGAAGCTTAAGGACTCTTAAGAGCATAGAGAACTTGTTGGGTAGCCACAGTACTGATCTTCAAGTTTTGTTTTAAGGCACAGTACTCATCTTTGGGTAGCTACAGTACTGATCTTCAAATTTCGTTTTAAGCCACAGTACTCATCTTTGGGTAGCCACAGTACTGATCTTCAAGTTTTGTTTTAAGCCACAGTACTCATCTTTGGGTAGCCACAGTACTGATCTTCAAGTTTTGTTTTAAGCCACAGTACTCATCTTTGGGTAGCCACAGTACTGATCTTCAAGCTGTAATTCTGATGCTTTTCACACTTCATTGTGACTTTTTGTGATTTCTGTATAATCACTAAGGACTGAAGAAACAATGAGGTATTTCAGTTGAGAAACGAATGACACTTTTTCGATTTTCTACAGTGCTTTCGATGCTCTATTTATCAACCAAACGTGATATGCATTTACATAAAAATAAATTACTCATTTAAATCTCTGTATAATTTAATGATTGATATTTCAAATCATGCATCTAGTTTATATTTAATACGATATACATCTTGACCATGCTAGATATTTTTCAGTTTATTTGCTGGAAATTCTGATTTAATTAACAGAAAAACTGATTATAAAAATTAGAGCAAAAAAATAACTTTGAAAGAAAGGTTTTGTATCAGTAATTTGATTCTAGCATTTTAGATTCCACTAAGTATCATCAACTGTGTTTTAAGTGTAATGGATTCCCTGAACATCAGAAATATACCCATAGCAAAATGTTAATACTAAAGTGAAACTTGAAATTCGAATTCAAATGATTTTTGAGTTATTCTCAAATTGTTTGTTTTTAATTTTTTGTTGAATTTCTTTCTATTGCCCCGCAGAATATCGATAATGTATTGTACAGTCGCTCAAAAAATATCCGAACACTATGGTTGATTACAGAATTCAGAAAAAATGTCTGGGTTGCCAGATCACTAATTTCTAAAAAAATCGTTGCCAGATATTTTTTCTGAATTCTGTAATCAACCATAGTGTTCGGATATTTTTTTTAGCGACTGTACATTACGTTTGTTATACTTGGCAAAACTAAAACAGTTTCTTCATTCATTAAGAAAGAAGAAGTATATTAGTTAATGGTGCAAAATCTTTACAATGTTAAATAAGTGTGTAATGTTTATGATATGCCCTTACATCACAAAATGGGATAATATCAGGATTTTACGTCTTTTTATATGTAGCACCATATTATGGTGTAACACTAACTTTGAAGTCACATCGTATTCTTGAATTTGACAAAAATTTTAATATTCTATTCTTGAATTTGGTGTTTAATTTTACTTCACTATTCTGAAACAATTTTATAAATATTTAAAAACTAAAATGACATGATTCTTTTTGATTTTCTAAATACTGAAATGAAATACTCTATTTCATGTTGATTTATACCTTCCTATCTAAATATTTAAAAATTATTTTGTAAAAAAAAATATCTCAGTTCCAAATATTCAGAAAACCAATAATAAAAAATTTGACTTCCTGTCATTACTTTCACCGAATGTGGTGTTGCTTTAGTTACACCTGTTTCTTGTTTCAAACATAATATTTTACTGCATTACTTCTTTTTATCCATTTTCATGTCTATTCTTTCATCAGAATAACACTTGCTTCTAATGTTAGATTTCGCTTTTTGGGCATAACTTTTCATTAGAATGTAACGTTACTTTATACCATATAATGGCGGTAACCTAACTGCCAACATAAATTGATGTAAAGCATTACTTTTTTTCACAGAGAAGAGAAAGACAGTTTCATCATTGCAAGTGGACATCAAAAAATATTAATTATAATACCATTGTATTTTCATTTCAGTATATGAATTTAGGTAATATAAATATGTAACTATTCGTGTAAACGTTACGAATTGAATTTAGGAACAGATATATCAGAGGTAGCGCTTTGTAATTACTTTGATAGTGTAACACAAGCATTAACTTATTTCGGAAAAATTAGACTTTTGAAGCTTTTAGGTGTGGGGAATTCGGGTGAAAAGTAGACATCTTATACGATGGTTTCCAATTATTAAGAAACAACCCTATGTAATGTCAATGGGCATCTAACATCGAAGCTCTATAACTTCTAAATTATTATTATTGTTATTTTTAAATTGTGATTGCAAATAAAGATCTCAATTAAATCTATTAATATCTCGACTTTTTTTCAACCATATTGGTTCAGTATTTAATGAATTATGGAAGTTTGAATATTTAACAAAAGCAATGCCAGTCTTAAGAAGCTTTTATACAAAACTGAAGAACAGTGAAAGAATTCTTTACACAAAGTTCTAAAATACAAACTTATTTTATTAAACACTTTGATACAATACCTATTACTAAGTTTTAATTAACTTCTGAAGTCAATTTTTGTTGCTGGCATTGTTATCGCTAAATATTCAAACTTCCATAACTCATTAAATACTGAACGAATATGGTTGAAAATCGAGATATTGATTTATTTATTTGAGATCTTTATCTGCAATCACATTTTTAGAAACAAAAAATTTATTTTTTCCTATATGTTGTAACTTAACTTTTGTCCACTAGTGCAGAAATAAAAAAAGGGATAATAGTCTTGAAATAAAGCACTTCGAAAGCAATTCATTTGAATAATTATAATCGTATTATAATTGCAAATATCTTATTTTTCCCTATACTGGAATGATAGAAAAAGATAAAAATACAGAGAATTGAGCTATCTTATATTATAATATTACATATTGGATAAATATTAATCTTGTGACAGATAGCTTTAGAATACCGACACAGTTTCGATTTTTATTTGCCTAAAAAATGTTCGCCGCTGAATTTGTGAGAAGTTACATCTGGAAAAGAATGATTTTTTTTTTAACTTTACATTTCCAGATGGGAAAGTTTGGACTAAAAGGAACACAAGATTATTTAAATAAATATTTGCTCACTAGCAAATGCATACTGCTCTCGTCTGCAGTGGTAAGTAGCATTCGTAAAAGACTCTCAACGCCAAATTTCCTTGTCTTCAAGAGAAATTCTTTTCTTTTTGGATCAAATACCTTTAAACTTGCAATTCTGTACTTTCATTTACCGAAAAGCAAATTATCATATTTTGAGATACAAAAAAAGAAGAAATTAATTCCCTAAAAATAACAGAGAATTGTATTGTGAACGGTTACGGTTTGAAAGATATATGGACTGTTCAGAAACCAACGAGTGTAAATCAAGGTTTTGTTTCCTTTTCTGTGACCTAAGTCAAGGTATGCGTGTTAACTTTCACGTGCCAGGCAGTGCAAATCAGTCTTTATTGTCACCACCACGAGATTGAAGTCATGTCTATTGAAGGTAACGGTTAACTTTTCAGTAGAGATTTCAAATGAGTCAGTTCTAATCTGTATCGCTAAGTCTTGTGCACACTCTACCACTCATTTGCTTCTGGGGAAGATTTCTTGTGCTGTTTGTTCATTCGTTTACATCAGTGTCTCGCAAACTGTGTGCCGCGGCACAGTAGTGTGCCGCGAAAGATTTTCAAATTGACACTAGATATTCCAAAGATTTCATTTTGACTTGACTTTGTTATCGACGTGCTTTAATATCGACGTGCTTTAATAAAAATCTTTCAGATTTTATCAATTGGGATCTTGTAAGTATTTATCAAGCTTTTTCCAAATTTTGGTATTAATTTTTGATTATTTCAAGCCATAGAATGGACAAATATTTAAAACAAACACCGAGTTATGATTAATTATATTTATTATTATATTTATTTTAAATAAAATGCATTTAACGAAACTTCAATTTTCCTCTTTTTACGTAACCATTAAAAATTCTTTTTTAGGTGTGCCGCGGGAAAAAAATTAGATTCAGTGTGCCGCGGGAAAAAAAATTAGATTCAGTGTGCCGCGGAAAAAAATTAGATTCAGTGTGCCGCAGAGTAAAAAAAGTGTGCGAGACACTGTTTTACATTCTAATCAAATGCATTTAATTAATACCGAGGTCTCACGTGGATCATAAGAACTAGATTCCTGTGTAATTGAGCATTTAAAGCAGAATGCTCGACATCGAGCAAATTGTTCTATATTCTGACTCCTGCATGGAACAGAATCGCAACATTAAAATGAGCTGGCATTTACTTCAATTTATTAATAGCTCACCTATTTCAGTAGAAACGGTAGATGATAAATTTTTAGTTTCTGGCCACAGCTTCTCCCAAATGACATAGATTTTTATTTGTTTGGTATTTGAAGAATTCTGGAAACTGAAACATTTGACACCAGTGTTGCTACTCGTAAAAATTTTCCTTAAAATTATAACAAATCGTTCATTAAAATAAATGAATTTTTGAAAAATTTGAGTACACCAATTTTGAAACAGTGGCTAGGACTAGCGAAACAGTAGTAGCATTCGAGGCTTGTAATCTGCAGTTCCCTAGTTCTAGTCCCGCTTGGGCCAGCGTTGAGATTTATCTCCATAAAAATTCCCATCCTGCCCTCGGTCAGTAAGGGACATCGACGGGCTTGGAAAGGCCGTCTTCCGACGAATATGGGACGTTAAGCCGTGGTTCTTTGTGCGGGAGAGTCAAACTCTGTGTACGTTAAAGAACACGATGAATAGCATTGATGGAGGCTACCATCTGTCTCCTAGTAGCTTTCCAGTGGGTACCCTCCACCCTTCACAGAGCACTCGGGGGTACTTGTGACCTGGCCATTTAGCCATTATGTGCCAAAATAAATATCGCTCAGAAGCTTTGTGTGTTTGTTTTACCTCTGAGCGGCACTTTTTTTTCACACCATGGGCTAAATGGCCAGGTCACACAGACCCCGAAGGCTCAGAGAAGGTTGGGGGAGAGGGGACCCACTGGAACAGCTGGTAGCCTCCCGTCAAGGCCATCCAGCGTGTTCTTTAACGTGCACAGGGTATGTCTCTCCTGCACACGGGACCACGGTTTAACGTCCCATCCGACGGACGGCGGCCTTTCCAAGCCCATCGGTGTCCCCCACTGACCGCGGGCAGGGCGGGGAATTTTGCGCAGATAAATCTCAACGCTGACCCAGCTGGGACTCGAACCTGGGAACTGCAGATTACGAGCCTGGCGCGCTACCGACTGAGCCACCCCCGCCCTCGCTCAGAGGCAAAACAACCCAACAACTCAAGTGAAAACAGTAGCATGTGCAGTCAAATGTTTCAGCTTCAATAAATCTTCAAATATTAAAAGAATATTTCATAAAATCGAAATTTGGATAAATTTGATGGAGATGTACAATTTAATTTCAGCAAAAGAGCTTATTTCCAAAGTTAGGGAGTTTTTAATATGTTTTACCATTCAACATGAGATAGAAGTATCCCAGTACGTTTGCAAATGTAGTGTATTGCCATATTCTTTTAAAAGTTTTTCTTTCCATTTTCAGGAGAGAAAGAGTACTTTAAAAAGAGAATAGTCTCTCTCCATGATACTTGAAACTAGTTAAAATTTAAAAAGACTTGTTATTACTTAAATAAACAAACTTTAGTATTTAAATGATGGCGTCCCTGCTAAGTTGGCGCCCACAGGCTAGTGCCTAACAAAGGTAAATCCGGGTCTGGTACAGGAGTGAACAGAACAAAATGGATTTTGGTACATATTCAAATTTTTCTCATCGTGTGCTTCTTATCGGCCGAAAAAAATAAGTAGTCGTCAAAATTCAAAGTACATGCTAAAATCGCTGGGCTTGGAAAGGCCGCCGTCCGTCGGATGGGACGTTAAGCCGTGGTCCCGTGTGCGGCAGAGCCATACCCTGTGCACTGTTAGGATTTCACTGGGATACTTCTATTTCATGTTGAATGGTAAAACATATTAAAAACTCCCTAACTTTGGAAATAAGCTCTTTTGCTGAAATTAAATTGCACAACTCCATCAAATTTATCCAAATTTCGATTTTATGAAATATTCTTTTAATATTTGAAGATTTATTGAAGCTGAAACATTTGACTGCACATGCTACTGTTTTCACTTGAGTTTTAAAGCACGTTAAAGAACACGCTGGATGGCCTTGACGGGAGGCTACCATCTGTCTCCCAACAGCTGTTCCAGTGGGTCCCCTCCCCCAACCAGTGGGTCCCCTCCCCCAACCTTCTCTGAGCCTTCGGGGTCCATGTGACCTGGCCATTTAGCCCATGGTGTGCAAAAAAGTGCCGCTCAGAGGTAAAACAACACAACATGCTAAAATATCGTTTACTCCAGTAGGGTTTTTGCCTCTAGGATTTACACCCAAAAAAACCGTCCTTTTATTTCTTCTATGCGAAGTATAATTGTTTTTAATGTATTGAAAATGGTTTAAAATTTAAAATAATAATAATGGAAAAAATTGCTCTTTGGTATTTTTTTTTTTTCAATTTTATATTTCTTTTTTCAATTTTCTTTATCTCTTAATTATTCTTATATAGGACTTAAAAGCCAAACAAATTGCCACAATATTTTTTTGTTTTTTCTTTTATCTAAGCAATTTTTCTGCTCACTTTATTCTTAGTCCTCATGTATCATCAGTTTATACCTTATTTGCTTTGAAAACTAAACAAAAATAATCTTTCTTTAAAAGGGAATTTTCCGCAGATCAGAAAATAATTTGCTGTGCAGCATCCAAAATAAAAATCATTGTTTAATTAATTCAACATTTTTCCATGTATTGTGTAAAACAATAACGCATTCTTAAATAGCCTCAACTCCAATACTGTAAATAAGATGTTCACAACAAATTAAGTCTCAATTTACCTGGGGGCGGGGGTGGCTCAGTCGGTAGCGCGCCAGGCTCGTAATCTGTAGTTCCCAGGTTCGAATCCCAGCTGGGTCAGCGTTCGTTGAGACTTATCTCGGCAAAATTCCACGCCCTGCCCACGGTCAGTAGGGGATACCGATGGGCTTGGAAAGGTCGGCGTCCGTCGGATGGGACGTTAAGCCGTGGCCCCGTGTGCGGGAGAGCCATAACCCTGTGCACGTTAAAGAACACGCTGGATGGCCTTGACGGGAGGCTACCATCTGTCTCCCAACAGCTGTTCCAGTGGGTCCCCAACCTTCTCTGAGCCTTCGGGGTCCCTGTGACCTGGCCATTTAGCCCATGGTGTGCAAAAAAAGTGCCGCTCAGAGGTAAAACAACCCAACCCAACTCATTTTACCTGAAAAAATGTTTGAGAAAGTTTAGTCCTTTTCTAAAACATTGCAAAGAACTAAACAAGCTTAGGAATTGGGTTAGTTTGTTTTACCCCTGAGGGGCACTTTTTCGCACACAATGGGATAAATCTTTAAGTCACAAGGATCCCAAGAGCACAGAAAAGTTTAGGGAAGGGAACCCACTGCGTAGTTTTAGGAAACTGAAACCTCCCATCAAGGCCATGCAGAATATTCTTTAAGGCATATAGGGTGTGGCTCTCCTGCACACAGGGCCACGGATCAACGGCCCATGCATTTCCTAGGAAATAATAAACGAATAGCGATTCAGAAATGCAATAAAAATAGCATTAAAAACTTTCATTTATGTAAAATAAATTCCTACTTATACACTCAAAGGGCAGTTTATTATACACATCCACCTAATAATGTGGGGCGGGGGCGCTCAGTCGGTAGCGCGCCAGGCTCGTAATCTGTAGTTCCCAGGTTCGAGTTCCCGGCTGGGTCAGCGTTGAGATTTATCTCCGCAAAAATTCCCGCCTTGCCATGGTCAGTAGGGGACATCGATGGGCTTGGAAAGGCCGTCGATTGGGACGTCAAGCCGTGCCCAGTGTGCGGGAAGAAGGAACTGTCTGGATAATGACGGGTGGACTACTTGTTCGAGTCTTTACAGTGGTTCCTACAATTTTCGAGACTTGGTTCCAGTGGGACCTGCACTTTATCGAGGACTCTGCAAGTGGTCGATGTGACTGGCCAATTTAGCCCTTGTGTGCAAAAAAGCTGCGTCAGAGGTAAACAATAACTTAACGAATGTAGGTGACTTGCTCTCACAACAGCAGCAAAACGTTATGGAATGGACTCTCCGCACACGTAGCCACTACCTAACGTCCAATCCGAGGACGGCGGCCTTTTCAAGCCCCTCGGTGTATAGAGTTATCGGTGTATATCGGTCAATAGAGTTATAATCCAGAGAGCGAGAGGATCAATCGAGGGTTGTTAGCTCACTGCAATGCGCCCCCAAAGTCCTTCGCCAAACGAGAGCGATGAGATGGGGCGTTGTCTTGTTGAAAGAAGGCATCCTGTTGTGGGGAATGGGTAGCCATGAATGAATGTGGGTGGTCGGCGAGTACAGTCGCTCAAAAAAATATCCGAACACTATGGTTGATTACAGAATTCTGGAAGAATATCTGGCAACGATTTATTTTAGAAATTAGTGATCTGGCAACCTTCGTGTCACGTGATTACAGAATTCAGGAAAAATATCTGGAGCGTGTACAGCAACTGTACACGCTTCAGTTACCGTTCACAGCAAACTGGAGCGTGTGCAGTACTGCACACGCTCCAGTTTGCTGTGAACGGTAACTGCACACGCTCAATATTTCCGTGAGTGAGCCCACACGATCTAGTATCAAAATAATATGACCACCTACAGTCGCTCAAAAAAATATCAGAACACTGTGGTTGATTACAAAATTCAGGAAAAATATCTGGTCATATTATTTTGATACTAGATCGTGTGGGCTCACTCACCGAAATATTGAGCGTGTGCAGTTACCGTTCACAGCAAACTGGAGCGTGTGCAGTAACTGCACACGCTCCAGTTTGCTGTGAACGGTAACTGGAGCGTGTATAGTTGCTGTACACGCTCCAGATATTTTTCCTGAATTCTGTAATCACGTGACACGAAGGTTGCCAAATCACTAATTTCTAAAAAAAATCGTTGCCAGATATTCTCCCAGAATTCTGTAATCAACCATAGCGTTCGGATATTTTTTTGAGCAACTGTACAACAACAACCTTGTGGTGTGATAGTGGTCTAAACACGTACAAAGGGGCTCCAAGGTGGTCCATGTAAACACACTCCAGAATATTATACCACTTTGACCGACCAATAACACCCTCACATGACAGTTGGGATCTGTGACCTCTTGTGATCTATGCCACACACGCAACCTGCCATCGGTGTGTTACAGTTGGAACCTCAATTTTTACGACCAATCTTCCCTTTTCCAGTCTTCCACGGTCCATTGGTAATGTTCCTTCACCCATTGCAGCCTAATAGCGCGGTGACATGCTGTTAACAAGAGTCTGAATGTGAGCTCAGCAGTTACATCCCACCATGCCATTGTACACCAAATGAACTTCCTCCAAACTTTTGTAGCTGCCCTGTCATTTATGCCAACGTTATCTGCACTGTGGTTCTCCTTTCCAATGTTTTGATATGATAGAGGTGCGCTCACCTCGAGTATTAATGGCCTGGTTACAGAGGCCGGAGTGATTCGGTCGGTAGCGCGCCAGGCTCGTAGTCTGTAGTTCCCAGGTTCGAGTCCCAGCTGAGTCAACGTTGAGATTTATCTCCGCAAAACTCCCTGCCCTGCCCACGGTCAGTAGGAGATACCGATGGGCTTGAAATAGGCCGCCGTCCGTAGGATTGGACGTTAGGTCGTGGCTACGTGTGCGAGAGAGACATACCCTGTGCACGTTAAAGAGCACGCTGGATGGCCTTGACGGGAGGCTACCCATCTGTCTCCCAACAGCTGTTCCAGTGGGTCCCCTCCCCCAACCTTCTCTGAGCCTTCGGGGTCCTTGTGACCTGGCCATTTAGCCCACGGTATAAAAAAAAGTGCCGCTCAGAGGCAAAACATCCCAACCCAACGCATTATTATGGTGGAGTAGGATAGGCTTGTAGGTAGGCTTGTGTGTATAACAAATTGCGCTTTCAGTGCATGAAACATAACATTATTTTCATGCATGTGGTTTCAAAAAAAAATCAATTGACAATATCTTTCCATTTATCAACTGTTATATGTGATAAGAAAAAATGCAATTTTAATTTACTAAAAATATTAAATGTTATTCGCATAACATGAAACAAAATGATTTTGAATTTGTTAGTTGTTTGCTATCACTTCAAATGAGTAAATAAAATTATAGCATAAAATTTTTTAAAAATATTTCAGTTTATTTTTGTTTTTATAAAATGTTTTATACGTAGACAAAGATGCTAAAGCTTATTTATGTTAAAAAAACTTAACTCCCCTATTGAAAACGAAGTTATTTATTAATTTTTTCACAAGTGAATGTATTAGATAAGTTTGGTTTTGTTAGTTCCATTAGAGAGGCTCCCATCTGTTTGGTGACTTTTTAACTATAATTGAGAGTCGTGAAATTAAAAAAGACGAAATCCGAAAGTTATTTGGGCTTATTCAGGAAAATTTTTAATCGATTTTACAGAAATATTTTTTCACCCAATTTCTGCCACAGGTTAAAGTTCAAGTATTCCGATTGGTAAGAATTTCTTTAAATTCCGATACTAAATGGACCATATTTTGGGACACGGAAACCCGTATTATTTCTTCAATTATTTATTACTAGTGATTAAATTAGAAATGAAAAAAAAAATATATATATAAATATATTTAGTTCTAACCTAGAAATTTTAAGATCAATGCATGATCCTATGAGAGCACTAAGTACTCGCCTGATGCCCCATTTCTGTTATTTTTATGATTAGTGATAATATAAGCAAAATGAATATATATGAATCGATTATGACGTGGCCTAAATGCAGTTATCAAAATCTTACACCAGATGGCGCAAAAATCAAGCAGAGATGATGCCACCATCATGGATAGAATTATTGAACAGTTAACTTTACTGAAAAAGGATTTATCAATGAAATTGATTATGGTAAGATAACTAATCAATTTCCTCAAAATCAGAAAAATACAAATGTAATTATCTTTCTTATTTGCTGTTATCTTTTTATGTATGGAAAATAAATATCTTTAAGTTCATTTAGTTTTTATCCTGTGGTCGAGTGGTTAGCACGCTTGGCTACTGATCTACGGGACCTGGGTTCGAGCACCGGGTAAGGCTTGGATGTATGTGTCGTTTTTCTGCTGAAGTCCTGCCATCCTCTCAGACCTACTACTATGGCATATAAACTGGCAGGCTCCTGTCAGACCTCTGTGGCAAGCAGCTGCTTGAGGGGGTATTTATTTTTTATTATTTAATATAAATTGGAGATCCATCTCTAATGGCAGCTCCGAGGGATATATATATATAGATGCAATAAATATATTAATATAATTATATATTTACTATATAATTTCACTATGCAAAATTTAAACTGTCTATGATAAGCAAAATTTTAAGAACTTAGAACTATGCAGTGTGCATTACACAGGTAGAGTTACTAGAAATAATCTTTGTGGTGTACAGTCGCTCAAAAAAATATCCGAACACTATGGTTGATTACAGAATTCAGAAAAAATATCTGGCAACGATTTTTTTAGAAATTAGTGATCTGGCAACTTTCGTGTCACGTGATTTCTGCCATAGGTTTAAAGTTCAAGTATTCCGATTGGTAAGAATTTCTTTAAATTCCGATACTAAATGGACCATATTTTGGGACACGTAAACCGGTATTATTTCTTCAATTATTTATTGCTAGTGATTAAATTAGAAATGTAAAAAATATATATATATATACTGGGCAAAATGTATATCTGGCAACCTTCGTGTCACGTGACACGAAGGTTGTCAGATCACTAATTTCTAAAAAAATCGTTGCCAGATATTTTTTCTGAATTCTGCAATCAACCATGGTGTTCGGATACTTTTTTGAGCGACTGTAGGTGGTCATATTATTTTGATACTAGATCGTGTGGGCTCACTCACGGAAATATTGAGAGTGTGCAGTTACCGTTCACAGCAAACTGGAGCGTGTGCAGTAACTGCACACGCTCCAGTTTGCTGTGAACGGTAACTGGAGCGTGTACAGTTGCTGTACACGCTCCAGATATTTTTCCTGAATTCTGTAATCACGTGACACGAAGGTTGCCAGATCACTAATTTCTAAATAAATCGTTGCCAGATATTTTTTCTGAATTCTGTAATCAACCGTAGTGTTCGGATACTTTTTTGAGCGACTGTAGGTGGTCATATTATTTTGATACTAGATCGTGTGGGCTCACTCACGGAAATATTGAGCGTGTGCAATTACCGTTCACAGCAAACTGGAGCGTGTGCAGTAACTGCACACGCTCCAGTTTGCTGGAAGGTTGCAGTTTGCTTTTCAGGAAAAATATCTGGAGCGTGTACAGCAACTGTACACGCTCCAGATATTTTTCCTGAATTTTGTAATCACGTGACACGAAGGTTGCCAGATCACTAATTTCTAAAAAAATCGTTGCCAGATATTTTTTCTGAATTCTGTAATCAACCATAGTGTTCGGATATTTTTTTGAGCGACTGTACGCCACGTATATTAAATTAAGTCAAATAAAAGTTGTAGTTTACGTTGATTTAATTAGAGATTTTAGAGGAAATATAGAGAGATTTGATTTTGAATATCTATTTATATAGAGAAATTTAACTTGATAGATCACGCCCTACTATAAGAAAAGAATAGAAATTTCAATTCTGGGAATTCTGCCGTCCTGAAAATATAATAAGGTAATTATAAAAAAGATTCTGAAGAAATTTACTACTTATATTTAGACTTTTTCCGCCCTTTTATATGTGAAAGGTGAAATTTTAATGTTTGTTTCTTTTCTTCAAAAGAGGTGCGAAGTTTTTTAACCAATAACATCCGAGAGATATTTATCGGAATTTTCATTATTTTTTTTATTTTTTTGGACACATAAATATTGATTCCGAATGCCTGATTCAGTAATTCCCTGATCACATCGTCACCCTAATAGTTACGAGTATTTCATTTAAAACAGAATACTTTTCTACTGAATTCAAAATTTGGGGCCAAATAATACTTTTATTTCATAACGGAATGATTCAGTTAAAAAAAAACGATGGGGACTCTCTAACGTTTGGAATGGAAACATAGAAGTAGTTTCATCACACCCGGGCGTACCCCCCTAGTGCTTTCCCCCTATGACGTCACTGGCCACCCCCCTTCCTCCTAGGGGTGGGGGTGGCTCAGTCGGTAGCGCGCCAGGCTCGTAATCTGTAGTTCCCAGGTTCGAGTCCCAGTTGGGTCAGCGTTGAGATTTACCTCTGCAAAATTCCCCGCCCTGGCCACGGTCAGTAGGGGACACCGATGGGCTTGGAAAGGCCGCCGTCCGTCGGATGGGACGTTGAGCCGTGTCCTCGTGTGTGGGAGGGCCATACCCTGTGCACGTTAAAGAACATGCTGGATGGCCTTGACGGGAGGCTACCATCTGTCTCCCAACAGCTGTTCCAGTGGGTCCCCTCCCCCAACCTTCTCTGAGCCTTCGGGGTCCATGTGACCTGGCCATTTAGTCCATTGTGTGCAAAAAAGTGCCGCTCAGAGGTAAAACAACCCAACCCAAGCCCTTTCCCCCTATAACGTGGCCAGTGACGTCATAGGGGGAAAGCACTATTGGGGGTACGCCCGGGTGTGATGAAACTACTCATAGAAATATCAGTGATTAGATATTAGTATTGTAATTAACCAGCCATTGAATGAATATTTGTACATTACGACCGTTCCTACTTGTGTTAAAGTTCATACCACCTGTATACATTATCGTTGTTCCTATTTGAAGCTGGTAAATACCTACGTGATATAGTTTTTTTAGATACTTTGTTGATGACTAGGTCCAGTTAGATCTGGCATCAGTGTTGTTCGTAAGTGCTGGTGATTGGTGGTGGTTATTTACATTCGTTACCTAGGCAATCAAACGCAGTATTCATGTGTTTTCTACCTAGTGCAGCAGCTACAATGCAAACGTCAATAACAACAGTGTACAGTGTACGGATTTTTCCGAACTGATGGAATTCATTTTAAAGACTGAAGGATATTTCACTGATTAATTTCAGTACATAACTCAGAAAAATTTGATTCTAATGTATTTACAATCAGAGAAGTTCGAAATGCAGTCTGTTCACTTAACAGGCTACTACTGTATCATTCAAATATCTGGTTCCAGATAATAATTAGGCAATACAAAGGTCGTCTCAAAACAACTCAGAACATTTTAACTGTAAATTGGCAACAGCGTTTAGAAGACGCACGAGTGTGCCCATTGGTTAATCATACTGTCTCTAACCATGAGAACCGTCGTTTAGTTTCTTGCAGTGTTCTCTTATGAGGCACAGAAATCGTTTAAAGTGGGGTATCTTTGTAGTCGCCTAGTCAATTTTTTTAAAAATGGAAAAAGTCGAAAGATTAAAAAACAACAACAAAATTCTTAAAAAATCTCCAAAAGTCACAACGCTTTCAATTTTGTTATCCATAACGTCAAAAACTTGAAAGAAACAGTCACAAAAATGCGTTTAATAGACGGCTACGAAGCTACCTCACTTCACACGAAAAATTAAACGACGGTTGTCATGGTTACGAGACAGTATGATTAACCAATGGGTACACTCGCCCGATTCCTAAACACTGTTGCCAATTTACAGCACAAAATATTCTCAATTGTTTAGGAACGGCCTTCGTATATTGATTCACACAATATATCCCAGTACGTTAAATAGGTAGTGTGTTTATTAACAACATTAATTAGGTAAAGATTCTCCTTAACGTATTCCAGTATACGTTAATAGTGTTGACTTAAAGAACTCATTCTGCTACACTGTACAAGATATTGCACTACTTAGTAGAACTGAGTGACTATGTTAAGTGTACTGATGTTAAACAACTAGTTCTTGTATATTAGTTTGTAATGAGTCACAGATTATTGGACGACACACAAGAAATGTTAATGTAATGAACCTCAAAGCTTGTTTTCTAGAGCATTGCTCAATTACTGTAGTGGTTCACAGATGCGATGGATGTTTTATTTCGCAAATAAAATCACTGTGCTTCGACAAATGCTGTGGATGCATTTCTTTTATTTTCAAAAGTTGTTTTCGGCTTTTATTTTTTGAAATAATCGTAGTGGAGGAACTGAATGTTATCGAGGATTTTTTTCTTGATTGTTGAGGAAAAAGTGCAAGGTCCAACGTAAAAGAAACGGTCTCCCCCATTTCATTTAAAAAAAAAAGGAAATAATAATTACTATGTTATGAATTATTGGAAACAGACACACTGGGTTTCATAAATTAGGAAACAATCCTGTGTTCCGTCAATAGGAAACTAATGTTCATAAGTTTTTTTTTTAATGTGATAGCAGGTAAAGATCTCAATCAAATAAATCAATATCTCGATTTTCAACAATATTTTTTCAGTATTTAATGAGTTATGGAAATTTGAATTTTTAACAATAGCAATGCCAGTCACAAAAATTGACTTCAGAAGTTAATTAAAACTTAGTAATAACTATTGTATCAAAATGTTTACACAAACTTCAAAATACACACTTAATTTATTAAAGAATTCTTTTCATTTTCACTGTTCATCAGTTTGGTATAAGTTTCTTACGATTGGCATTGTTATTGCTAAATATTCAAACTTCCATAACTCGTTAAATACCTGAACGAATATTGTTGAATATCGAGATATTGATTTATTTGATTGAGATATTTATCTGCAATCACATTTCTCAAAACAAAGAAACTTATTTTAGAAATTATAGAGCTCCGACTTTAGCTTCCCACTGATATAACATCTTAATTTTTGGAAACCAGTGTAGTTCCCTTTTGCATTTGGGAGGAAAAAAAAGTAGGGGGGGGGGGCTCTTTGACAACGGCTCTTTGATTAAGTCTTACGAAGTGGGGGACGGGGCGGCGATCTGATTAGTCTTATGAGAGGAGCACTACTTGATTAATCATATAAGAAGGGGTTTAGTCTGCCTGAGTACTCTTATGAGAAGAGGCTACTGATTAGTATTATAGTGAGGGGGGGGGGGTGATCCCTGATTATTCTGAGAGGGGATAAGGCTGCATGATTAGTCATATGAGAAGGGGGTTTGGATGCTAATTTAATCTTATTAGGAGCAGCTCCCTAATTATTCTTATGAGAGAGGGACATGGCTTACTGATTAGCTTTAAGAGGGGATGAGGGTGGCCTTTAAATAAAATACTTGGAAAATATATTGGTAATATGTGATATATATATATATATTCCTCCTTTAAGCAGTTACTTGCCGCATATACTATACGTTTAACATTTCTTTTCCTTCATTCTTTTGCCTCCGTTCCAATTGGTAGCATTGTCAAGGGCCCCCACCCCTAGACATGGCTTTGGCAGTACCCATAGATTATCAAAGAGAAAATTTTCTAAAGTTTTTACCTTCAACTTTTAATACATTTAATTCTTTGGGTAGGAGGGAGCTAATAGGGGAATTGTTCTTTTAAGACAGAATGGCGAAACAAAATTAAAACCAAGGTCTCTAAAATACATTTGAAACCAGCAAACACAAGTAAGATTTTGGAGATGGTGAGCAATCTCGAATATTGAAGAAAACTTGTACCGGATGGTAGGATGCTATCAGGAGAGGGAGGATCACATCCCTCCCTCCCCCAAGGGAGGATCACATCCCCCCTCACAGGGGAGGGAGGATCACATCCCTCCCTCCCCCTGCTCAAAGCAATTTTCCTTCCATACTGAGAGTCTAAAATCGGAGACATCTCCTGCTCTGTGAATCATTACAGAAAACAAGAATGAACAGAAAGAAGTCCAACGTGACTACCATATTCTGAGCAATAAGCGTAAACTGTTTGTACATAACATATATTTCTTTGCTGGTAGTTTCAGAAATTTCTACTTGAACAGTTGGGCAAGTGTGTCTTGTCAGAGTTTATTACATAGGAAGGCCGAATAAGGATTGCAAAGATGGCCAATGTACTTCGATATCTGTAAATATTCTTAGTGTGGTTGTCATTATTTCCTCTCTGTAAAGAAAACAATAAAGATTGTTTCGAGAAAAATATGAGTTTTTTTTTGATATTTTTAAGAACAGGAACAGTTTAGAGTAGAAGTTCCCAGTAGTAAGCGGAATGCAACTTTATATATCTAAAAAATATATAATATCTAAAAGAGTATTATTTTAACCCCTTTGAACATCTTCAAAGGGGTTAAAGTAATACTATTTTAGATATTTCCGCTGGAAAGATCGCAGATAAGGGTTGGGTTGTTTTACCTCTGAGCGGCACTTTTTTGCACACCATGGGCTAAATGGCCAGGTCACATCTCTGACTCCGAAGGCTCAGAGAAGTTTGGGGGAGGGGACCCACTGCAACAGCTGTTGGTAGACAGATGGTAGCCTCCCGTCAAGGCCATCCAATGTGTTCTTTAACGTGCACAAGCTTTTAGTCACAAGCTCTCCCGCACACGGGCCACGGCTTAACGTCTCACCCGAGGACGGCGGCCTTTCCAAGCCCATCGGTGTCCCCTACTGACCGTGGGCAGGGCGGAGAATTTTTGCGGAGATAAAACTCAACGCTGACACAGCTGGGACTCGAACCTGGGAACTACAGATTATGAGCCTGGCGCGCTACCGACTGAGCCACCCCCGCCCCTTCGCAGATAAGAATGGATGACTTTTGTAATGAAAGGGATCTCCTGTAAAAATATACTGGAATACCTTGACGGGACATCTCCTGAATTCATATAAAGTGTGCTAACCACTAAACTGTCAGCGACTGACTCTATATTAGCCAATTGTTACTATAAATCTTAAAAAATAAAGAAATTACCTCTCATGCAGCTGCTTCCCACAGAGATCTGAGAGGAGCTTGTCATTTAAAACGCCATGGAAAAGATGCGAGGAAGGTGTCCTCAGTAGAAAGACAACACAAACATCCGTGTCTTACTCGGGGCTCGAACCCACGTAACTTTGATCGGTAGCAAAGAGCGCTAGCCACTCGGCTACCGAGAAGGTTCTATAAACCTTTCCGACTTCCTTTTTATATCTCTCTTGGCTTCATCTATGTTGAGAAAGGACAACCAAAGTGCCTCAATAAATAAATAGTCGTCATATGCTTTCGGCGTTATATCAATAATTCAGTGGTAGAGTATCTCATGAGATATCCTGTAAACATGGGACGCATGAGTTGTTAGCTGAAAAACTCACACCAAAAACTGAATTTTCTTATCTAACTATTCACGAATTCCATTTTTACAGGATATCTCCAGTGATTACTATTCAATTATTGACATAATGCAGACAGAGAGTGTGTGGGGGGAGATCAGTCGGTAGCACGCCAGGACGCGCCAGGTAATCTGTAGTTCCCAGGTTCGAATCCCAACTGGATCAACTTTGAGACTTATTTCCGCAAAACTACCCGTTCTCCCACGGTCAGTAGTAGTCAGGCCGTGGTCCCGTGTGCGAGAGAGACATACCCTGTGCATATTAAAGAACACGCTGGATGGCCTTGACGGGAGGCTACCATCTGTCTCCCAACAGCTGTCCCAGTCCTCAACCTTCTCTGAACCTTCTCTGAGCCTTCTCAAGAGTCTCCCTCAACCTTCTCTGAGCCTTCGGGGTTCTTGTGACCTGCCCATTGTGTGCAAAAAAGTGCCGCTCAGAGGAAAAACAACCGAAAGTTAAAGAACACGCTGGATGGCCTTGACGGGAGGCTACCATCTGTTTCCCAACAGCTGTCCCAGTGGGTCCCTTCCCCCAACCTTCTCTGAGCCTTTGGGGTCCTTGTGACCTGGCCATTTAACCCATGGTATTCTACTATGGCATATAAACTGGCAGACTCCTGTCAGACCTCTGTGGCAAGCAGCTGCTTGAGGGGGTATTTATATATATTATATTTTTATGCAAAAAAAGTGCCGCTCAGAGGTAAAACAACCCAACCCAGAAAGTGTGATTAATTATCTAAGGCGCCGTCTAGTGGCCGAGTGGTTAGCGCGCTTGGTTACTGATCTAAGGGACTTGGGTTCGAGTCCCGGTTAAGGCATGGATGTATCGTTCTTCTGCTGAGGTCCCGCCATCCTTTCAGACCTTCTACTGTGGCGTATACACTGACAGGCTCCTGTTAGACCTCTGTGGCAAGAAGCTGCTTGGAGGGAGTACAGGGGCAACTTGGTTGTCCGTTCCATACATAGATGGCGCCACGGTTTAAAAACCAAATAGAATGTTTTTTAGTCACAATTTTGTCAGAGAGAGTTCCATTTTTACACGCTAACTCTTGTGCCACACTATTATTGAAATACAGATGGTTATTGGGTTGTTTTAACTCTGGGTGACACTTTTTTCGCATCTCATGGACTAATTATTTTGAAAATACTTATAAATTCAAGATTAAACATAATGAAAATACTAGATATAAATCTAAAGGTAAAAAAAACAAATCACCACATTACAAAAATTATTACGGAAGATATATTTACAAATTATGAACTTCCCTCTGTGTCCAACAGTATCCCTGAGAAGTTTTTTAATTTAAAAAAAAATTAGAGACGGTAATAAATTTTTCAAGACATGGCTTCTGGAAAATATTTGAAAAATGTTTACTCTGTGGTATCATTTAAATGTAATACTGAGTTTATTTTTTATAAAATTATAAGTGTTTATTTTATACTATATTTGGATTTCTGCAGACAAGCATTTTAGTTCCGTGGGAATTAATTTTGTGCTAAATAAGTCATGGAAAAAAAATAAAGGTAAATTCTGAATAAAAAAAGCAAGTAATAAGGACCCACAGGAAGTTGGGTGACACCACCGGATGGGTGTTTGCTTCCCGTCAGGACATTCAGCATATTCCTTAATATGCACAGAGTATCAGGCATATATAGTCGTTCAAAAAAGTATCCGAACACTATGGTTGATTACAGAATTCAGGAAAAATGTCTAGCAACGATTTTTTTCTGAATTCTGTAATCAACCATAGTGTTTGGATAATTTTTTGAGCTACTGTACCTAGGATTCAGTTTCGGAGAGGGTCCAACGAGAATTTAGTTTGTGTACTAGAATTAGTATTTGTACTAATACGATATTTTTTTTTTTTTTGGAGGGCGGGGGATCCCTCTAAATGAATAAAACATGAAATTAAAAATTAAGTAAGACACTCAGACCATAGAGGATGATACCAAAAGATTGCACCGTTTTAGATGTTCTGGGATATTTTCGTAAGTCGTCTATAAAGATATTACCGCGTTGTGGCCAGGAATCGGAATACCAGGAAATCGCTAATCTAGGACAGACATGCCAGTGGGTGGCACGCAAATTTATTTGAATTAGCACAAGCCATTGTTATTGCAAAATGCACATTCAGTTCATAATCTGGCAAGCGCCACGAAAGAGTTAATCGACCCCCCCCACCCCCCATAATGATTCTCTTGAATGTTACACTTTTATGTCCACGAGACATCATTTTGCATAATTAATATTATTATTAATAATAATTATAATGCAGATAGATTATACTTATTATTATAGCCAGCCACATGGGGTATTCTTATGATGTCATAGGAAATATTCAGTCTATGATTCAATCAATCATTCAGTTTATTTCCAAAACGTTAGGGACGGGGGTGGCTCAGTCGGTAGCGCGCCAGGCTCGTAATCTGTAGTTCCCAGGCTCAAGTCCCAGCTGGGTCAGCGTTGAGATTTATCTCCGCAAAATTCTCCGCCCTGCCCACGGTCAGTAGGGGACACCGATGGGCTTGGAAAGGCCGCCGTCCGTCGGATGGGACGTTAAGCCGTGGCCCCGTGTGCGGTAGAGACATACCTTGTGCACGTTAAAGAACACGCTGGATGGCCTTGTTGGGGGGCTACCATCTGTCTCACAACAGCTGTTCCAGTGGGTCCCCTCCTCCAACCCTCTCTGAGCCTTCGGGGTCCATGTGACCTGGCCATTTAGCCCATGGTGTGCAAAAAAGTGCCGCTCAGAGGTAAAACAACCCAACCCAAAACGTTATTTCCAAATTCACATTACATTAACTGTATAAAATCTCATGGCTAACAAAAGTTAACTAAAATGCTTTGAAATTTAAAGTACCACAGCGAGTGGCAAGAATATGTCACCCTCCCGTGGCAACAGTAAAATATTAAATAAGATTAAACTCTAGGCACCAGTATCATTTAAGAAACAATAAATGTTGAAAACGTTGTTTCTTAAGCTGCACTATATAATCATTTTAAAATATTTCAATATTATCGATATAGTTAATCAAAAACGAAATGTTTTGAGTAATTATCACAGATATAGAAAAAAGGAACTAGATAGTAAACGATCTGCAGAATTTTACTGCTGGCAACTTGGGTCAAATTTAAATAACCGTTAACCTAATTTGACAACAAATTGGCGGTGTTTAGGTAGTAGTGGCATTCGTATTCAGAATAGATTTTGCGAATTATATTTTAATATTATTCAGAAAGTGCTGTTTTACATTTTGTATCAAATATCCTCAGCAACGGCGAAATCTTGAGCTTCTATTAATTACTTCAATACAGCTGTGGAAGAAAGTATTTTTTTACATGCTAACGAAAATATTATTTCCAATTATACTCGTTATGTTTTGCTTTGTAGAAATGCGATTTTTCTTACTAAAGTCGATTTTTAATTACTTATATACAATAGCATAAAACATACTGTATAGAGGAAATAACTACAAATAGGATAGTTGAAGTCTCTGTTTTGAAATAAATAAATACCTCCTCAAGCAGCTGCTTGTTTAACATACCTAAATCATTTCGTACTGCTCTTTCGTTTTAAGAGCATTTTGAAAGTAATGCAAATATATTTTTATATACTGTAAGCAACCAATACTTCCTGTTTCATAAGAGAAAAATTAGCTTTCTTTCAAGAAATATAGGGAATCAATTATTTTGACAAATTTTATCATTCGGCAAAAATAAAAAAAAATAAAAAAGGATATCCTTAAAAATAAAAGTAAAACAATATTGTTTTATTCCAGAATTATCCGCATGAGAAATATTTCACTTAAATTTCATTTTAATAATTTTGAAACTAGTTTAATGAATAAAAATTGCTCAGCAGAATGAGTTTCCTGCCACCAAAATGGCCGCCGCCAGCCAGGTAGGTTGGGGGCCATTGTTGTCTTTGCCAATTCACTATCTATGTAGTTCTCATTTATTATATCTATGGCAATTATATTCTTTTAGTTTATATTTAATACTATTTGCCGAGAAGTTAAAGCTTTTAACTGCCAAATGTTACAGTATTTCTGTAAATTTATCTCTCTATTGAACAAATCATCAAATTAAAAAATAAATAAGACATACAGACCCCAGAGAATGATATCAAAAGATTACACCGTTTAGTTGTTCTGAGTTCACGGAAATATTGAGCGTGTGCAGTTACCGTTCACAGCAAACTGGAGCGGTTGCGGTAAATGTTCACAGCACATTGGATCGTGTGAGCTCACAAAAACCTGGATCGTGTGGACTCACTCACGGAAATATTGAGCGTATGCAGTTACCGTTCACAACGATTGAGTCATCTACAAAGATATAACCACATTCTGACCAGGAATCGAAATACCAGAGAATCGCCAACCTATGAAATTTGCATGGCAGCGGGTGACAAACAAATTTATTTGAATTAGCAAGCGCCATTGTTATTGCAAATTGAACATTACAGTTCATAATATGGCACCGCGAAGAAAGAATTAATCGACCCACGATACTGATCCCCTTCAACGTTACACTTTTATATCTACGAGACTTTTTCTGCTGAGGGCCTGCCATCCTCTCAGACCTTCTACTATGGCATATAAACTGACAGGCTCCTGTCAGACCTCTGGGCAAGCAGCTGCTTGAGGGGGTATTTATTTTTATTTTATTTACATTGGATCGTGTGAGCTCACAAAAACCTGGATCGTGTGGGCCTACTCACAGAAATATTGAGCGTGTGCAGTTACCGTTCACAGCAAACTGGAGCCTCCAGTTTGCTGTGAACGGTAACTGGAGCGTGTACAGTTGCTGTACACGTTCCTGAGGTCCTGCCATCCTCTCAGACCTTCTACTATGCTATGTAAACTGACAGCTCCTGTCAGACCTCTGTGGCAAGCAGCTGCTTGAGGGGGTATTTGTTTTTTAATTATTTTGCATAATTAATATAATTAATAATACTAAATGTTATAATGTAACTAGATAATACTTGTTATTATAGAATTTTGATGTCACAGCAAAAATTGTCTTATCACTCAATCACTCAATCATTTTATTTACAAAATGATCAAAGAACATTAACTATATAAAATCTCATGTCTAACAAAAGTTAACTAAAATACTTCAGAATTTTTAGCACCATAGGCGAGTGACAAGAATATGTCCCTCTCCTGTGGCAACAGTGAAATTTATTATACACTGTTCGACATAGAAAATACCACACCACGAAATATTGTCGGAGTGCCATGCAAACAGGTGAGTTGGGTTGTTTTACGCCTGAGAGGCACTTTTTTGCACCCCATGGGCTAAATGGCTAGGTCACATGGACTCCGAAGGCTCAGAGAAGATTGGGGGAGGGGACCCACTGGAACAGCTGTTGGAAGACAGATAGTAGCCTCCCATCAAGGCCATCCAGCGTGTTCTTTATGGCTCTCGCGCACAAGGGGCCACGGCTTAAAGTCCCATCCGACGGATGGCGGCCTTTCCAAGCCCATCGGTGTCCCCTACTAACTGTGGGCAAGGCGGGGCAAACAGGTGGGTATGTGCCAACAGTTGGGTTACATAAATGAATGCAGTTGCGAACCAATCACGCAATAAATGAGGGAGATAACAGGGCAAAACATCTCGGCATAGCTAAGTTTTGTCGTCCTCATCTGGGAGTGTGGACCACTGCATCGGAGTGATTTCGGTGGGCAAAGCACGTGTAAGATGGGAGAATCGCGGCGGAAACGCATCGAGATGCAACAACTGTCAGGCGAAATTGGCGACAGTGGTTGGAGGAAGGTAATGTGCTTCGCCATAGTGGGAGTGGGGCACGTAGACAGATGTCCGAATGCCTCGATCGCCACATTCGACAATAAGCTGTAGCAGCTGCATAAATCCACAGCAGACAACATTCGATCTGGTGTATAGGCAGCTACAGACATACCTGGGACGACACTGACTGTGAATAGCAGATTGGCTGAGGCAGGTTTGCGCTCTCACCAGCTATTACGATGACTGCCACTTGCTGCATCACATCGTTGCATAAGGTTGTAGTAGTGTCATACCAAATGGCAAGACGAATAGAACCATGTCGTATTTAGCAACAAGTCTTGTATCTATCTCAGCGCGACGATCGCCAATTGGGAATCCGGAGACGATGTGGTCACTGGGTTGATCTTACTGCCATCTGCGAGCATCATACAGCTCCTCAGCTTGGTGTCATGGTTTGGCGCTATCAGTTTCAACAGCCGTTCACATGCATATGAGCAATATGCTCGTATGTATAATGGGTACAAAAGACAGCACGATGACACGATGATGAAGTGCTGCAGCCTGTTTTGCTGCCGTATCTCTGTGATACTCCTGATGCCCAGTTTCAAACGGTAACACTCATCTGCACACTGCCAACATCAGCAGACAGCACCTACAAGGTGTTCAGGTGCTGCCTTGGCCAGTACGATCCCCAGACTTCTCCCCAATAGAGAACGTGTGGGACGTTGGCAGACTTCAGACCTCTGCACGACCCCCTCGCAATGTCGATGAATTATGGACACAGGTAAATGACGAATGGTGTGCGATACCTCAGCACACCATCCGAGGACTTTTCGACTCGATGCCACGCCATATTGCCGAATGTATAGCCCAACATGGCGTTCATACGACTAACTGCCTCAGGCCATATTATACTGTCTCCTCGCCCATTGTATTCATGGAATCTCTCAGAAATTAAACCACTTCTTTCCCACCTACTTACATACATAGTGTTTCGTTTCATTTCGTGCGTTCCTTCATGGTATAGCATTTTCTATGTCGAGCAGTGTATATTTTAGAGTGCTTTTTGTTCAAGAACTCCTCTTGAACGGTAAAAGCTAGGGTCAAAAATTGGGTATACAACTTCATCTCATCGGAACTTAATGCATGTAAGGGTTTAGACCAAAAATATTTAGCCCCTCCCCATAAAAAGAAATGGATTTTATACTATGCAAACTATTGAGAAACATTTATTGAGAGATTTCGTCACTCTGTTAATAGCAAATACTTCACCGATTGTATCCAAATCATTTATGATATATCCTTTTGTGTTGGCCCCGGTGGGGTAGATAAAATTCGATCTTTATCTGCCGTGGGACAGGGGGGCGGGGGTGGTTCAGTCGGTAGCGCGCCAGGCTCGTAATCTGTAGTTCCCAGGTTCGAGTCCCAGTTGGGTCAGCGTTGAGATTTATCTCCGCAAAATTCCCCGCCCTGCCCACGGTCAGTAGGGGACACCGCTGGGCTTGGAAAGGCCGCCGTCCGTCGGATGGGATGTTAAACCGTGGCTCCGTGTGCGGGAGAGCCATACCCTGTGCACGTTAAAGAACACGCTGGATGGCCTTGACGGGAGGCTACCATCTGTCTCCCAACAGCTGTTCCAGTGGGTCCTCTCCCCCAACCTTCTTTGAGCCTTCGGGGTCCATGTGACCTGGCCATTTAGCCCATGGTGTGCAAAAAAGTGCCGCTCAGAGGTAAAACAACTCAACCCAAAGTCTGAAACGAAAGCTAGTATCTGAGGAATATTATTAACTAACTAAAATTATATCTTCTACTTTCTGCCTCAGAAAAGAGATGATGGAAAATGTCTCAAAGAATTGATCTTATTCAGATTTTTGTAAAATGGAAGCTTGGTGTTTAGGATGTGTCATTTGCTATCATTGAGATTATACGGAGCTGAAGAGAATGTCTCTAATGCTTTGCGAGTGTAAAAGTCTGGCTTGGGAGTATCTCTTAATTGCTGCGGAGCCAAAATAGGCATGCGTTCCGTGCTAATGTACGTAGAATCGTTTATTTTACAACAACATTTTTTGTAGTAAATTTTAATCGTGGGAAAGGGTTGCGTTGTCTTTCGAGCATCTTGCACTGGAAAAATAAAACTATAAGGAAAAAAGCTTTAGCAAAAGTAATTAAAAAATATATTTTTGTTCCCAAAAGCAGAAAAAGATGTAGTTTGTGCTAGTCAAAATGAATGTTCAGAAATATTGCAAATTAGCTCGGATACTAAGAAAAACGACAGATAGTTTTAGTTGTATTAGTATTCGTAATATAATCCTAGAATTTTATTTTTGTTCCAAAATATTCATCAACTGAAAAATGTTAATCGGAAATCCTCCGGTTTACAAATGTGAAAAGCTTTGAGTATTATCCTTAAGTGTATCAAATTATAGGGAATCGTAGAAAAATCTTTTTATACTATTACAAATTATGGGGAAAACCCCCATTAATTTAATGTATGTTTCAGGATTTGGATTTTCTCAGGTAGCAACCCCCCCTCCCTCCAGTTAGATATCGTTTTCTATTTCTCGAATAAAAATAGTGTGGTTCCATGATGTAACAGTGATGAGTAAAAACCTATTAGAATGAATTGTTACGTTTCTTGCAAATAGTGTTGGATCACTATTATTTTTGAGGTGTAGATGATTTAGTAATAATTAGTACTCCAGTTCTTAAACTTTACAATATTGATCCCTTAGCTTTTCCGTAGTTAAGCAGTCTAAAGGAAGATTACTGCAGCAGGGATATGTCTACGGGGATGGTTTTAGGGTTTAATCTTCCCCGTCAGGATTAACTACACTTTTTGAGAAAAATTAAAAATGCTTTGCCTACTTCTATGCCAGTCGTCTCCTGGTAAGTACAAACTCTCCTATTTCCAAAATTCTTTTAAGCCACTG
This sequence comes from Ryuthela nishihirai, assembly GCA_038380435.1. Classification (NCBI taxonomy): domain Eukaryota; kingdom Metazoa; phylum Arthropoda; class Arachnida; order Araneae; family Heptathelidae; genus Ryuthela; species Ryuthela nishihirai. Next base: position 40,494,532 of record JAWZYU010000013.1, on the reverse strand, counting down.
GAGGATAATGCAAATACTTATTTCAGTAAAGGATTGAAAATCAAAACAATATACTTCTTGTCTACCAAAAAGTTAATATGCATTAATGGTTATCACTTAAACCCAAAATTATACAAAACGATGACAAAAATACCCAAGAGTCAGAAATGAAGAAAAAAAGAGATTATTTCAAAATACGATGATACAATATTTTTCGAACCATGTAATAAATCAAATTGTACCTTTTTTTCCTTACTTATTTCTACTTGTTTTTTTTTTTCTAGTTTATTTCCCATCTACACTTCGTAAATATTCTAACTACTTGTGAGTGTTCCGCTAACCCTGATCTGCTATTGGTAAGAAAGGGACCATTGATAACTTGGAGATACATAGCGAACACGGATGGAACGTTAAGCCATCGACCATTGATAACTTGGAGATACATAGCGAACACGGATGGAACGTTAAGCCATGGACCATTGATAACTTGGAGATACATAGCGAACACGGATGGAACGTTAAGCCATCGACCATTGATAACTTGGAGATACATAGCGAACACGGATGGAACGTTAAGCCATGGACCATTGATAACTTGGAGATACATAGCAAACACGGATGGAACGTTAAGCCATGGACCGTAGTGGTGAAGAACCATATCTTCTGCACATTGAAAAACAAACTGGATGTCATTCATTGAAGGCTTTCATCTGTATTGTAACAACTGTCCAGTTGATCCCTCCCATTATAGGGACGGGGGTGGCTCAGTCGGTAGCGCGCCAGGCTCGGAATTTTCAGTTCCCAGGTTCGACATCTATGGCTTTGGAAAGACCGCCGTCCGTCGGATGGGATGTAAAGCCATGGCCTCTTGTGCGAGAGAGTCATACCCTGTGTACATTAAAGAACATGCTGGATATCCTTGATGGGATGCTAAAATCTCTCTCCTAACAGCTGTCCAGTGGGTTCCCTTCCCTCAAATTTCTTCTCAGCCCTTGGGCTCCTTATGACTTGGCCATTTAGCACTTCGTTAGCCAAACAAGTACATCCAGTCCCCCCAACGATTATAATCACCTACGCGATTTTTAAAACAAGGCTGACACGATTTCTCCTCGGCTTAACACGATTTCTCAACCATTTCTCTGAGAACGTTTATATTATTGTATTTACTATATGAGAAGACACTTGGAATGCTTTACTTGTGTCACCCATAATTTCAGCACTTCGACAGAGATGCTACACATTTCCCTATACAAATGAATGTGTTTAAACAGCTCTAACAGACGATATACAGTTGTGGAAAAAGTTAAGTTACAAGTCATAAAAGTTGACATAGCAACATAACATTTTTTTGTAATAACAATAATAATATATTTATTCATCATCATCGTCATCTCACAAAATACAGATGTAGAGAGATTTTATACATTTGACCCGCAAAGCTAATAGCTTATCTGCAGGAAATATTGATGAGCATTAGTTTTCATACCTAAGTAAACATAGTAAAAAATAACACAAAAGTCATGTAGATAAGGCTTTCTCAGGATTACAGATTAACAGACATTCGTTAAATAATTTTTAACCTTTAACTTAATCTCACTAAATTAGTTAGATATATGATTTCTCTTGGTAACTGGTTAAAGATCTCCGGCATTTTATATTCTTCGAGGTTTTTACCGTAATTATTAACAAAATTCTGGATTTGAAAATAATTATTGGTCTGAAGTCTGGTATTCTTATCATGTGTAATATGTACTTTATATGTGTCATTGAAAAAGTTGTCCAGAATAATGCCATATCTAAAGAGATTTTGGACTGATAGAATATTTAGGAAAGAGAATCTTTCCTAAATATTCTATCAATCTAAAACTGATCAAAAAAAACTGATCAAAACGTATCAAAAAAAAAAGTTTCACTTGCGTTTGAAAAATTATCTCTAAGCTTGCATGGAATTATATTTTTTGCTATAGATGATTGCAATTTTTCAATTTTTTTTAAGTTAGTGATGCCATTGTTCCAAATATTGTAATTCCATACCTAATTAAAGATTCACAAATCAATTAAAATCAATTAAAATCAATTAAAGACCATAAGGCAAACGTCGGTATCGACTATGAATTGCAATTCGTTGATTTTAGCGGCGCGACATCTGAGACTTTCACATAGTTTCAAGACGTGAGTGTTCCATCGAAAGGTTGAATCCAAATATAAATTCAGGTACTTAAAATTATCCACCAATTCAATTGCTATGGCAATCACAAATATTTTTATAAGTTTCAGATTTATATATGCAATTTATATTGTGTGTCTTAATTATATGGTTTGATGTGTTCAAAGTACCTGGTGAGTGGAAGATCATCCATTCAGTTTTATCGTTATTTATATATATATCAAGTTAATATTCAGCCATCTCACCAAGCAATTATAGTCATCCTGTAATTCTTTTGTAGCCGCGTCCACGTCGCGATTGCTGTTTAAAATAACAGTATCATCAGCATAAAGAAATAATTTACTTTTTAATTTTAAATTAGTCATATCATTAATATACAGGAGGAACAACAAGGGTCCAAGTATAGATCCTTGTGGAACTCGAACATTTAATTTTCTTCCACTACTTAATGCGTTTCCAATTTTGGTTATAATAGTCCTATTACTTAGGTAATTTTTGAACCACATAAGAGCTGTCCCTCTATTTCCATAGTTTTCATGTTTTGCAAGAAGTTATTGTGATCCAATGTGTCGAATGCTTTACTGAAGTCGAAAAAGAGAACAGCAATCTTTTTCTACATAGTTCAAGGCTTTATTAACACATTCTGCAAAATTAGACAGTAGAGTTGTAGTACCTTTTCCCTTCTGGAAGCCATATTGTCTATTAGAGATAATGTTGTGTTTTGAGAGAAAGCTACGGAGAGTGTCATCGATGTACAGTCGCTCAAAAAAGTATCCGAACACTATGGGTGATTACAGAATTTAAAAAATATCTGGCAACGATTGTTTTAGAAATTAGCGATCTGGCAACCCTCGTGTCACGTGATTACAGAATTCAGGAAAAATATCTGGAGCGTGTACAGCAATTGTACACGCTCCAGTTACCGTTCACAGCAAACTGGAGCGTGTGCAGTTACTGCACACGCTCCAGTTTGCTGTGAACGGTAACTGCACACGCTCAATATTTCCGTGAGTGAGCCCACACGATCTAGTATCAAAATAATATGACCACCTACAGTCGCTCAAAAAAGTATCCGAACACCATGGTTGACTACTGAATTCACAAAAAATATCTAGCAACAATTTTTTTAGAAATTAGTGATCTGGCAGCTTCGTGTCACGTGACACGAGGGTTGCCAGATCGCTAATTTCTAAAAAAAACGTTGCCAGATATTTTTTTAAATATATATAAATTTTAAATACATATAATAATATTTTAAATATATATATAAATTTTAAATATATATATTAAAAATATAAGATAGCAATAGACCTAAAATTCTTATAATTACTTTTAACACCACTTTTATAGATAGGTCTCAGTATTGCAATTTTTAAAGTGGGATGTACATTTCCAGAAGTAATACTTAAGTAAATTAGTTTAGCAAGATATTCTGTTAATTGATTCATGCATGCCTTTATATGTTTGGCGTGTATTTTTATCAACGCCACATGATTTGCGTTCATCCAAAGAGGCAATTATTTTTTTTTAACTGAATGTCCAAAAGAGGTGGCTGAATGTTCGAAATAGGTGGATGAGCTCAATGGAATAATAAGCGCCGGCTTACAATTGTCATTTTGGGTTGGATTGTTCTCCCGTAATTTATCAGCCATGTCTGCAAAATATTTATTAAAATTCGTAGCAATTCGAGAATTTTTCAGATTTTTGGGTATATGATTAATTATTATATTATCTAGTGACTTTTTCTTCTTTCCATCTAATATAGTATTAATAATATCCCAGGATTGTTTTGTATTTCTAGCAATGGATTTGAAGCGGTTTTTTTTTTGTAAAATTTAGATTTTTCTTTTCTTATAAAATCGGTAAATGAATTTCGTAGTTGTTGATAAAATTTTTTGTTAGCATTGTCGTTTCTGTTGATTCTGTAAGTAACCCATGCTGCATCTATTTGTTCAATCATATTCATAATTTCGGGAGTGTTTTGAGAGAAACTTTGCTGTTTTTCCGAAATTTGATGTTATGTTGACTTCTTGAGATATTTTTATCCAGAATCATGTTGTATTTATTTTTAAAACTATTGTACATTTCATCAGCAGATGTGGTGACTTGTTCAGTATTCCAATTTGTCCTAACTATTAAATTAATAATATTTTTATGATCATATTTCAAATATTTTTCATCACCTGTTGTATATTCGCACACTGATTTATTCGAGCTTAGTAATAACGAAATAAAATAATAGTCTGCAACTTTGATTCGTGAGATTGAGGATTTATAATTAAAATTTCTATCTAATTTTACATTAATGTGATCAATGCACGAGTGAGTAGTGGGGCTTCCCAAAATCTCTTCTCTAATAAATCCTCTTGTTATAGGGACATAGCTAAACTCAGAAAGATATTTTTGAACTCCATTCTTTCTATGACTAGAAATATCAATATTGAAATCTCCAATGAGTATTATATTTATTAAATTTATGGCTCTCCCCCATCCATCTAGTCAGAGCAGAAAGAAATTCATTAATATCGGTGCCCGGAGATCGATAAACAGACACCAAGTTATATATTGTTTTATGATTGATAATCCTCAAGTGCATAGATTCTGCTGAAGAGATACGTACGCTAACATTTTCAATTACCAAGGTTTCTCTATAGAAAACAATAATACCTCTTGCTTTCTTACCGGTACTATTTAAAGAAATATGGTTAAAATTACTTATATTGTATAAGGATTTTTCATATTCATTAACAATTCGTTTCTGTTAATATGATTACATCTACAAAATCTAAGATATTAATTAAATAGCAATATAAGAGATCCCAGTTGTTTTTTTTTAACGTCTGACATTAACATGTATAACTGATAACTGTTTTATTGTAATATAATAAAATAAATAAATAAATACCCCCTCAAGCAGCTGCTTGCCACAGAGGTCTGACAGGAGCCTGTCAGTTTATATGCCACAGTAGGAGATCTGAGAGGATGGCAGGACCTCAGCAGAAAAACGACACACACATCCATGCCTTACCCGGGGCTCGAACCCAGGTCCCTTAGATCAGTAGACAAGCGTGCGAATCACTCGGCCACGGGATGGCAATTATGTAAAGTTTTTATCTTCTTGGAACCAGCTTTTAACTTCAGCAATACTATCCAGTTCATAATGATTTTGGTTATTCCAGTCCGCACCAAGATCGTTTGCATCGTCGAAGAAGACCATTGTGGAGATTACAGTTCGTTATCCATGGTCGATATGAAGCAGCAATTTCAGACAGAAAATTCAAACCTGTCTAAGTTGCTATGAATATCGAGTTTTATGATATTATCACCATCTGATTTTCTGAAGAAAATTTTTCCTTGTTTACACCACACATTTTGTACTGTCTTTCACGAGCGATTGATTTTGCCCTCCACAAAAGATCTTTATTCGCAGACGTAAGATTTATTTTTTTTGATTTGCGACATATAGGACAGAGAAGAATCCTAGAAGCTACTCCTAGCTTAATACAGGCCTTCTCATACAAGGACATGCCCTACTAAGACCGAAGTCACTGCTGACCACTGCCGTAGTTAGAGCTAACACAACACACAAAGTTTGCCCTGCTGGAACAGTCGCTAGCTGCCTAACAACTATGCCAGTTAAGGCATTTTCATTCAGGTGAACTGGAGTTGGGTTGTTTTACCTCTGAGCGGCACTTTTTTGCACACCATGGGCTAAATGGCCAGGTCACATGGACCCCGAAGGCTCAGAGAAGGTTGGGGGAGGGGACCCACTGGAACAGCTGTTGGGAGACAGATGGTAGCCTCCCGTCAAGGCCATCCAGCGTGTTCTTTAACGTGCACAGGGTATGGTTCTCCCACACAAGGGGCCACGGCTTAACGTCCCATCCGACGGACGGCGGCCTTTCCAAGCCCATCGGTTGGGTCTCGATGAAAATTGCACAATGAATGAGCAATTTTATTTTTATTTCTCACAAGCAGTCTGTGGATGGCTTCTATTTGCTCTAGATTAAAATTACTTATTTCAAGCTTTTTCGCGATGATGGTCATTAACAGGTGCAGCTTATTTCCGTCTTCATGGCATTGATCCCATGTATTTCCCATGTATTTGAAGATTTATGTTACGTCCACACTGATATAAGTCGTTTGCTTAGTTTGTAGAGTTTTTATTTCAGCCATATTTTCTGTACAAAGTTTATCAGTAGTTTCTAGTTTGTGGTATATCTCAGTTTGCTCTTTTTCATATATTCGTAATCTTTCTAATAATGTATCATGTCTTTCAGAGAAATGGGGCGGGGATGGCTCAGTCGGTAGCGCGCCAGGCTCGTAATCTGCTGTTCCCAGGTTCGAGTCACAGATGGATCAGCGTTGAGATTTATCTCCACAAAACTCCCCGCCCTGCCCACGGTCAGTAGGGGACACCGATAGGCTTGGAAAGGCCGCCGTCCGTCGGATGGGACGTTAAGCCGTGGCTCCGTGTGCGGGAGAGCCATACCCTGTGCACGTTAAAGAACACGCTGGATGGCCTTGACGGGAGGCTACCATCTGTCTCCCAACAGCTGTTCCAGTGAGTCCCCTCACCCAACCTTCTCTGAGCCGTCGGGGTCCATGTGACCTGGCCATTTATCCCATGGTGTGCAAAAAAAGTGCCGCTCAGAGGTAAAACAACCCAACTTTCAGAGAAAAACTCTACAGAACGTCTTAGGTCTACAATTTCATCTTTCAGTTCATTAACAACCTGAATTTTTATATTTATTTCCATTAACAGTGCCTTCAAATCATCACTGCTTTCATCCGAAGTGGCTGATAAAATGCAAAAATAAGTGATAAAATAAAGCAAAAATAAGTGCAAAAATGCACTTTCCGGTAATTAATAGGGAGTTTGATCGTCCATGGCCTATACATGTTGCACAACGATCATGCATGCTGGTGAGAAGATGATGGATGAGATCGGATGGTAATAAACACCATTGTTCCATTAGTACAGATTGCAGCTCTAAGAGACTGCTGGAAGGAGGCCGAAAAGCACCGATGCGTCTCTCCAGAGTGTTCAATAAGATTAAGATCAGGAGACCTGGTTGACCATTCCATCGTGTGGATATCTTCACTCTCGAGATAATCATGAACTAGCCGGGATCTCTGACTCCAAGGACTCAAAGAAGGTTGAGGGAAAGGAACCCATTGGATAGCTGTTGGGAGACAGATGGTAGACCCCCCTTCAACGTCATCCAGAGTGTTCTTTAACGTGCACACGGTATGGTTCTCCCGTACACGGGGCCACGGCTTAAAGTTCATTCCGAAGGATGGTGGCGTCTCCAAGCCCATCAGTGTTCCCTACTGACCGAGGGCAGGACGGAGTGTTTTGTGGAGATAAATCTCAACGCTGGACCAGTTGGGACTCGAGTCTGGAAACAACAGATTGCGGGCCTGGCGCACTACGGACTGAGCCATCCCCGCTCCAACAGCGATTTGTCTGGATGTCATCTCCCTATGCATTCTCGCTGTTAAGGCCAGATATCCGTCTTAATGGGATGTTGTGATTCTTGGCACTGGCACTCATCGAGACACATTGCCGGATTCCTGATACTGGTTTCTGTAGCCTAGAACATCCGAACAAGCGATAAAATTAAAAGTCAAATTGGGGCCAGTCAGTTCTTGATTTTTTAGTTTACAATTTTAGCTCTACATCGATCGAAGATCATAAATGATTCTGAGTTACAGTATTGAAATGGCATATGGAGTCATATACGTTGATCTTAAGACGGGAATTACCGATCAGGCGCTTATCCAGGATTTTTACGAGGGTGCTTAACCAAAGTTTTTTCGAATAGCATAAAAAAAATCTGGTATGCCATTTATAGATATCGTTGTTTTGAATAAGACAAACCACGTTTTGTGGTTTGTCTTACTTTTACCATGTTACTTCTAGATACACTGCTTCGAATGCACGTATGCAAGCTCTCCCAAATAGCATAGTCAAGATACAAATGTCTTAACCATGCTACTGTAAGTGATGTTGGAAGATTTTTCTTGAAGGCTACAGAAAGAAACATTTTCAATTCAGTACCCCCCTGGAAAAGTATTCTATGTAAATATAATTTTATGTTGTCATCCACAATGAGCTTAATTGCTCATTGTTTAATATAAATAATTTATGTATGATAGGTATGGCTGTTTGTGTCGTTTTTCTGCTGAGGTCCTGCCATCCTCTCAGACCTTCTACTGTGGCATATAAACTAACAGGCTCCTGTCAGACCTCTGTGGCAAGCAGCTGCTTGAGGGGGTATTTATTTTTTATTTTTTATTATGTATTAGATCAGTGTCTCGCAAACTGTGTGCCGCGAGAGATTTTCAAATTGACACTAGATATTCGAAAGATTTCATTTTGACTTGACTTGTGTTATCGACGTGCTTTAATAAAAATCTTTCAGATTTTATCAATTGGGATCTTGTAAGTATTTATCAAGCTTTTTCCAAATTTTGGTATTAATTTTTGATTATTTCAAGCCATAGAATGGACAAATATTTAAAACAAACACCGAGTTATGAATTAAAGAACGAGAGCAAATCTTCAAGTAAAACCAGGCTGATGACTTCAACAAAGCGCAATTATAATGACGATTATATAGAGTTTGCTTTTATTCTTTTTTAGGTGTGCCGCGGGGGAAAAAATTAGATTGAGTGTGCCGCGGAAAAAAAATTAGATTGAGTGTGCCGCGGAAAAAAATTAGATTCAGTGTGCCGCAGAAAAAAATTAGATTCAGTGTGCCGCAGAGTAAAAAAGTTTGCGAGACACTGTATTAGATATATAAAATAAGAAAAATATATGATATTGCTATCACCAGATGGCAGCACTATTCGTTCCATCTGAGTTTTAGAAACTAGAGTATGATCAAAAAATATTATCAGAGCTTTATAAAAACTAATTTTATTTAAAAGAAATTAATACATACAGTAAGAAAAACGGTAGCCACCTATTTTCCTATTAAATTTGCTTTTTATGTGTGATGTGTGATCAATATTGAGGAGTGAGGAGTAGCAACTTCCTTGGAACAATATTGATGAATTTTCTGTTCATTATCGAATCGAACTTTTTATGTTCTGGTAAAAGAAAAGTGAGCGTAATCCCCCCCCCCCCCGGTTGCGGAAAAAAATTTTCGCATCGGTGAATTGAATCATCATCTTCGAATGAGTGAGAAAGAGAAATTAAAAAAAAAAAGTAGTAAAGATCTCTCAGAAAGTAATTCACAAACATCGTGAAGAAAAACTACTGGACTTTATTTTTACACAAGGGAGAAAGAAAAAAACCTCATACAGGAAGTACTCATCAACTAGAATGAAATATGAATAGTAGCTCATCATTTTCCTTGAGGGAGGAGGTGACTCGGTCGGTAGCACGTCAGGCTCAGCAGTTCAGGCTGCAGTTTCCAGGTACGAGTACCGATATTTACTGCGTTGAGATTTACCTCCATTACCCCCCGATGAGAAAGTGAATACCGACATGCTTGAATAAGGTCTATCGGATGGGAAATCAATCATGGCTCATTTGTGCAGGACAGCATAACCTGTGCATTTTAAAGAATACGCTGAATGACCTAGACAGGAATCATCCACGTCTTTTAAAGAACATGCTGGATAGTTTTGACAGAAGGCCATTCAGAGAGTTCTGTTTCTTAGCATCATCACTTTCTTAACAACTCTCCAGTGTGGTAGAGGTAGTGGAGCCTCTACCACAGTACCTCTGTGGTGTTCGAGACCTTTCTGTTTATCTCATTGTGTACAAAAAAAAATTTCTTAGAAGTGAAATAATCCAATCTTTAAATCATTATCATCATCCTCAAGCAGCCATGGGCTACGGAGGTCCAACCAGACCGTGCAATTTAGTTGTCAAAGCATATCTGTCCTGAGCTACACCTGTTACATTTGGCCACTGCACACTAATTCTAACAAGGTCCTGTTTGACATTGTCTGCCTAGGTCTCCCTCTCTTTCTGAGGTCTTTAGGCACACTGTTCGCTAATCTATAATTATCCATACGGGCAACATGGAAAAACCAACGGAGTCTCTCTCTGCACAATATGCTGCTTAAAGGAAATTGCCGACTCATTTGCCTAACCACATCATTACATACGAAGTTAAACAACCTAATGCCCAAGATACTGCGTAAGCATCCAGAATCAAAAACACCAAGTTTCCAAGTTTCACTACCATAACTAACCCTAGAAAGAACCAAACTATTATACATCCTAATTTTAGTTTTTAAGCCTATTTCTCCACACTCTCCATAGATTCCTAAACGTCCCAGAGTCGATCGCTGTTCGCCTGTTAAGCTCATGCCGCACATCACCAGTATCCGTTACATAGCTCCCAAGATAATTAAACTGAGACACTTGCTCAAGGGTGCAACCATTCAGAGCGACGAAACCAGTCTCATCAACAGCCATAATGAAAGAATTCATCTCATCAACATCATTAGCCAAAAGGGCTAAATCATCAGCATAATCTAAATCAGAAATTTTCGTATCTACAGACCATTTAAGGCCAAAATATTTCCCTTGCAGTGAATTTCACATAACGTAATCAATAACCAAACTAAAGAGAAAAGGAGACAAAATGCACCCTTGTCGAACACCAGAAGTAATGCTAAACCAATTGCTACAAGCCTTACCAACTCTCACACACGACTCAGTGTTATTATAGAGAGCTTTCATTATGTTAACTAGCTTGTCTGGTATACCATATGATCTCACAATCAACCACAAATTATGACGATCAACAGAGTCGAAATCCTTTTTGAAATCAACAAAGCTAGCAACCAAAGGTTTCTGAAACTCTAAACATTTCTCAAGAATCTGCCTAAATGAAAATATCTGATCCACACATCCCCTACCACTTCTGAATCCACATTGCTCATCACGCAATTGACTGTCAACCAGATTCTTAATTCTATTAAGCACAATCATGGAAAGAACTTTACCTGGAACAGAGAGTAGGCTAATACCCCTATAGTTATCACAAGAACTGCGATCACCTTTTTTGAAAATAGGGATAACAATAGCTCTGGTAAAATCCTTAGGAGGCATGCCTTTATCATAAAAGATATTCAAAATTTCAGTCATCCATGTGGTAACTGAAACATTCCCAGCTCTAAGCATTTCCATAGTAATTTCATTTACCCCTGGGGATTTATGTAGTTTAAGTTTAGAAATACCCAAACTAACTTCAGACTGTGTTATAGGGCCAACATTAATGCCAGTAATGCATCTATCATCATTACAAACAATGGGAGTAGAACTAACCACATTATTTAGAACATCATTGAAATGCTCAGCCCACCTAGCCGTGACGGAATCTTCACCTTCTGCAACCTTACCTTGTTTATCTTTCAATCCCTGTATACCGGTCCATTTTTTACCACACAAAACATTAACTATCTGGTACAGCTCTCTGCTGTTGTGCTGTCTAACTGCTTCCTCGGCTTTGTCAGCCAAGCCATGAAGCCAAAGATTCTTATCAGCAGCTAACTTATCTTTTACACATTTATTAAGCCCTCTGTAATTTTTTCTATTTGGACTACTAGGGTATGGATTAAGAACGTTCCTGTAGTTCTTTCTTTCTGAAATAAGCTCCAGTGCCTTATCACTCAAATAATTCTGCATCCTCTTCTCCATTTTCCTAAAAGAGTACTGTTAGTTTCCAAAAAAGCTTGTTTAAAATGGTTCCATTCATCCTCAACTTCAGTAGTAAGCAAACCATGACTGTCATAATGACTAAGTAACCTATCACGGTAAGCTTTAGCTATAACTGGGTCTTTCAGAGCTTCAGTATTAAAGGTAGTTTTTTTAACTTTAGCACAAGACTTTTTAAGTTTAAGTTGCAAGACACTTTTAACAAGGTAATGGTCAGATCCAATTTCAGCTCCCCAATATGCCTGGTATTCCTAACAGAACTAGCCCATTTGCTGTTAATTAATATATAATCAATCATATTCTTATGCAGCCAAATATGCAGCTTGGTGAAACCCATGTGTACTTATGTATGCCGCGGTGTTTGTAATAAGTGTTAGTTATTCTGAAACCATTGAGTTTACTTACCTGTACGAGACGTTGCCCATTGCCATTGCAGCTACCAATACCAAAAGGGCCTATCACCCCTCCCCAAAGGTCAGAGTCAGTACCAACTTTGGCATTGAAGTCACCTAGAACAAGGGTAATATCTCCTTTCTTGACAGAATTCAAAATATCCTGAAGTTGTCCGTAAAACCTATCCTACTCATCCTCATCGGCATGCTCAGTGGGGGCATAACAGCAGATAACATTCAAGTCTTTAATGCTTGTCTGAAATTTTGCTGTAAGAAACCTTTCATTAATGCACTCATATCCTAGAAGAGCATCACTAGCATGTCTGCTGAGAAGCAGACCCACGCCTTGGTGATGCTTATTGTCGTCCCTCCCTGAAAAGAGAAATTTAAGATTATTTTAAAGAATCTTATCTTTATCTGTCCATCTGGTCTCTTGCAAGCCGAGAATATCTAAATTGTAATGGTGGAATTCTTGTGTGAGGACATCAAGAGAAAAAGCTCTGTGCAGAGTCCTCACATTCCAACTACCTATGGAGAGAAAATTGTTAGTGGTATGTTTAAAGAAACTATGTTTATTGAGAGAGGGAATGCCGATAATATCAAACAGCCTCCTAATCGCAGGCATGGGGCAAAGACCCGTTCCCCCACCACTAAAGGCTGAAGCACTGGAAGACTTCCTCCAATATAGAATTTTACGATGCCAGGAGAAGCAAGAGTTCAGATGCCGGCGATGACCTCACCTTTACAACTTAAGTTTGTGCAACTCTTTCTAAATTTTTAGAATTGTGGCTACGACAGAAAGGACTTATTAATTATGACACGTTTTTCAAAATCATATTTGTGAATAACAATAAAGATACTCACTAGATGGCAGCACATTCTGATGACAGTAGGTTTGTTGCCAAATATATTTCAACAAACTGTATACCATTTTTGTTTCTATATTGAATACAGCGTGTCCCATTAATGGCGGATAGTCTCCCGATGGATCGATCTGCCATCAAAAAGCTATATACAAAATGTCTGGAGATCATTTCTCGACTTAAGTAGCGATGAAATGATGGTCAGAAAGGTGTGGGGCGTCTGGTGGTGAGTGTTGGTCACCAAACATGTTTGTTGTGAAAGAAACGCTACTGAGGCATTCGATGATCTATATATTATTGTCCAGATAAGAAAAATAACGGTTATTACTAATGCACTTTGATCTTCTGGGAGATTATCCGCCATTAATGGGACACCCTGTAAAAGTTATTTCATTTCGAGTTTTGTTTGTTGTTGTTGTTGTTGTTTTACCTCTGAGCGGTACTTTTTTTGCACACCATCGGCTAAATGGCCAGGTCACAAGGACCCCAAAGGCTCAAAAAGGTTGGGGAGGGGACCTACCGGAACAACTGTTGGGAGACAGATGGTAGCCTCCTGTCAAGGCCATGCAGTGTGTTCTTTAACGTGCACAGTGTATGGCTCTCACATGCACATGGGACCACGGCTTAACGTCCCATCCGACAGACGGTGGTCTTATTCAAGCCAATTGGTGTCTCCTAATAACCTTGGGCAGGGTAGAGAATTTTGCAGAGATAAATTTCAATGCTCTGACCCAGCTGGGACTCGAACCTGGGAACTACAGATTACGAGCCTGGCATGCTACCGATTGTGCCACCCCTCCCCTCAAGTTTTGGGATATGCTAAAAATATTAAGAAAAAGTTTAGTTGAAATAACAACATGTTTGACAATTTAAAGCAAATGGGCCAGTTCTGCTAGGAACATTAGGTATTGTAGTGGAGATGTCATAACCAAATTTTTCATATACGTATAGATCCATTTCTATGTACACATTAATTCCTTTGTTCAGTAATCTGAGTCCAAGGAGTGATTCTCTCAGAGTGACAATTCCTTAGCAATACCATGAAAGAAGACAATGCCATCTGCTCACACTGACGGCTGTGGGAATCCAACCCAAAGCTAGCGTACTTTAAGAACTGCTACAAAAGATACTTTCTAATATACTATGAAATGCGCCGTCCACCTGCAGACAATTGTGCAGAAAGTGATCGCCCTGGTGCCACGTCTGGAGATGGACAGAATGAGGACGCCCCAGAGAACATCGCTCGATGGTTCCAATGGAACGACAGAAGGAGGGCTGTCACATGGTTTTGCAAAAAGATTTTACAGTACTGAACTTGTCAGTTTTCTCCCCTTTGCATATAGTATCGTGTTCCGTAAGATACAGGATAAAAAGAAGATGAGAATAGGAAAAAGAGGTACAGAACATTCGGCAGTCAGTCAGAAAGATTTTGGGGTTGAGTTCCTTTATCTCTGAGCAACACTTTTTTGCACATAATGGACTAAATAGACTGGCCACAAGGACCTCAAAAGCTCAGAAAAAATTGTGGGGAAGGGATCCATTGGGCAGCTGTTAGGAGACAGGTGATATCCTCCCATCAATGACACCCAGAGTGTTCTTTAACGTGCACAGGGCGTGGCTCTCCCACACATGGGACCACAGCTTAACGTCCCATCCGATGGATGACAGACTTTCCAAGACTGTGGCTGCTTCTTATTGACCGAGGGCTGGCGAGCAGCTTCAGAGATAAATTTCAACGCTGGCCCAGCTGGGACTCGAACGTGGGAACTGCAGATTATGAGCGTGGTGCACTACCGACTGAGTCAGTCCCCGTCCCGAATGACCAAGGATAAGTCGAGATAGTCTACAAGTCATTTTGATGCAGAGTACACCAGAGTGAAGCCCTGTGATGAGCGATTCAAAGTCTCACGATAATCCTCTGCATGCAAAGCAACCATTTTAGAGGGCTCTAATTAGTGATGAAGAGTCTCACAATAATAATGTTCTCCACTTATTTGTTCAGAGTTTTACCAGGTGAATATACAAATGTGGGATATAATTTACAGTTACGACACTGAGTTTCATGACAGAGCGGAAGCAAATGTATATGTAAAAAAATATCTGTGTCTTTTATTGAAACAATTACCTGTCACTGTCATTTTTACTTGATGAGAATGAGGATGGCCTTATGGCTCCAGCCAAATGTTTGGCACAAGATTAAGTGGTTCCCGAGGCTTTGCAATGGTCAGATTTTTAACTTTAAAATATTTGGTTGACTGCAAACCTGTCTTTAAGTCTGTATAACAATTTTAACGTGTTCAAGACAATTATGGTATTTCATTAGTTAGGTCATATTTAATATATAATTGTTTAACTATAAAATAAGAACAACAACGCAATATTTCAACAATATCACGGCCATTTAATTGAAAACGGAGGATCGAGATAGTTAAGAAAGAAATATATTGTCCTCCCCTTCCGACGTATATCACATCCAACACTACGTCATCTGCTTTAGTTTATACACAAAACCAAATATTCCATCAAGGCCACCGCCCGGAATCTTAGCATTATCTTTCATAACGATGACACAAGTGCGCATGTGCCAAAATACAGTAGTTGTGGGTTGGGTTGTTTTACCTCTGAGCGGCACTTTTTTGCACATCATGGACTAAATGGCCAGGTCACATGGACCCCGAAGGCTCAGAGAAGGTTGGGGGAGGGGACTCATTGAAACAGCTGTTGGGAGACAGATGGTAGCCTCCCGTCAAGGCCATCAAGCGTGTTCTTTAACGTGCACAGGGTATGGCTCTCCCACACACGGGGCCACGGCTTAACGTCCCATCCGACGGACGGCGGCCTTTCCAAGCCCATCGGTGTCCCCTACTGATCGTGGACAGGGCGGGGAATTTTGCGGAGATAAATCTCAACGCTGACTCAGCTGGGACTCGAACCTGGGAACTACAGATTACGAGCCTGGCGCGCTACCGACTGAGCCACCCCCGCCCGGAAGGAAAGGCGCATTTGCAGATGCTATTAAATGGGCAAAATTCTTGAACTCAAGAAAACAGTTACACATCCAGGAATCTAGAAAAAAAAATAAAGTGGTTGGGATTTCCATTGTAATATAACATTTTCCTCTCCCTTTCAGAGGTTTTAAAATTTTTCTTGAAAAATGCGTGAAATATGCACATGTTTCATAATTTTTCTCTTCCATTACCCTTACTAGAATTCTCAAGAGGAGGAGGAGATAATGGCTCCCTTGCTCCCCTTCCCTTAGTTCCGGCCCTAGTATAGTACGTATATGGCATGATATATGGCGCTACGTATATGGCGTGATCTGTGATGTTACTGGTCTTACCATGGTTGTCGGGGCGGGGATGGCTCAGTCGGTAGCGCGCCAGGCTCGTAATCTGTAGTTCCCAGGTTCGAGTCCCAGCTGGGTCAGCGTTGAGATTTATCTCCGCAAAATTCCCCGCCCTGCCCACGGTCAGTAGGAGACACCGATGGGCTTGGAAAGACCGCCGACCGTCGGATGGGACGTTAAGCCGTGGCCCCGTGTGCGGGAGAGCCATACCCTGTGCACGTTAAAGAACACGCTGGATGTCCTTGACGGGAGACTACCATCTGTCTCCCAACAGCTGTTCCAATGGGTCCCCTCCCCCAACCTTCTCTGAGCCTTCGGGGTCCATGTGACCTTGCCATTTAGCCCATGGTGTGCAAAAAAGTGCCGCTCAGAGGTAAAATATCCCAACCTTTGAAAGTTAAAGAACACGCTGGATGGCCTTGACGGGAGGCTACCATCTGTCTCCCAACAGCTGTTCCAGTGGGTCCCCTCCCCCAATCTTCTCTGAGCCTTCGGGGTCCACGTGACCTGGCCATTTAGCCCATGGTGTGCAAAAAAAGTGCCGCTCAGAGGTAAAATAACCCAACCTTTGAAAGTTAAAGAACACGCTGGATGGCCTTGACGGGAGGCTACCATCTGTCTCCCAACAGCTGTTCCAGTGGGTCCCCTCCCCCAACCTTCTCTGAGCCTTCGTGGTCCATGTGACCTGGCCATTTAGCCCATGGTGTGCAAAAAAGTGCCGCTCAGAGGTAAAATAACCCAACATTAGTAGCCATGAACTGCAGAAGGCAGGTCTCCATTTTAGAATGGCCAGTGAGAGCTGCTTGGCTGATTCAACCAATGCAAGAAATAGCCCAAAATCTCATTACTTAAAAAAAAATCTTCATTTGATTGAGTCGGGCTCAACAGGTCACAAAACTAGCAAGATGTGTTTGAAATGAATTTGAACTACTTTGCCACCTTTTCATTTTGCCAAGGAAGAATAATTCTGAAGGAACAATTTACGAATATTAACTCCAAAACGTAGATTGATACACGTATTCCCAAGAGTACACTGCTTTCATGATTTAAAGAAGTTGAAAGAAAATGCAAATATCTCAAGAAATCCTTTTCAGAATTTAACGAAAGTTTCAGAGAATATTCAATATCACACATATTAATATTTACATTTGAAATAAAAGATATATCGGAATACTTATCGAATCAAATAATATACAGAAATATTTTTCCAATTATGAAAAATTATAGTTCACTGCAGTTATTAAAATGTTTTATTTACTAAAGTAGTATGATTATTCCTAACTCAATGAATACAGCTTGCACAACGAGCTCTCGTGCATCTAATAAGGGTATCCAACAATGCAGAGGGAAGCAAATCCCACTAAGCATAATAACTGAGTAACCCGAGTTTTAGCGACCAGCTACTTCGATAAAGTATCGCTTTGATTGACGATATCATGGTACCAATAGGGTTGGGTTGTTTTACCTCTGAGCGGCACTTTTTTGCACACCATGGGCTAAATGGCCAGGTCACATGGACCCCGAAGGCTCAGAGAAGGTTGGGGACCCACTGGAACAGCTGTTGGGAGGCAGATGGTAGCCTCCCGTCAAGGCCATCCAGCGTGTTCTTTAACGTGCATAGGGTATGGCTCTCCCGCACACGAGGCCACGGCTTAACGTCCCATCCGACGGACGGCGGTCTTTTCAAGCCCATCGGTGTCCCCTACTGACCGTGGGCAGGGCGGGGAATTTTGCGGAGATAAATCTCAACGCTGACCCAGCTGGGACTCGAACCTGGGAACTACAGATTACGAGCCTGCCGCGCTACCGACTGAGCCACCCCCGCTCCCAGGTACCAATAGGAGTTTCGCGGTGGAATCTAGTGGTGGAATATTGTCATCTGGGTTTGTCAGAATCTGTTATGAGCTGTTTCTTTCAGCCTGTGAGAGTTAATAATGAAATTAAAAAAAATATAATCCTTTGAATTAAAGGTTGTTGGATTTAATCCGTAGTAAGAATTCTTAATAATGTGGACTATTTAACTTATAAATTAAATCAGTCTATTTTTTTTTATCAAAAAAAAAAAACAAAGCGGAAATAAATTTCTCCAAATATCTTGTAATTAGTTACGAGATCTATTTAGGAAGTGTGGTTGGGCTTCATTTCTTGAAACTGATTTTGAGCAATGTGTTTCAATCATCTATTCTTCCATACAAACCATGTCAGATCAGTGGAGTTTGTATGCCTTTTGTAGGTGTCTATCATGAAGAAGAAAATTTATTGATTTTCCTCTTTAGAATGATCCCATTCTTCCTGAATTAGAAAAGGAGTTTGCTCAGTTGCTAGCTCACTAGACTCATAATCTAATATTCACAGATTCGAGTCCCAACTGTGCCAACGTTGAGATTTATTTTCGCTAAAGCCCATCCTGACCTGGAGAGAGAAAGGTTATTGTTGTTGGGTTGTTTTACCCCTGAGCGGCACTTTTTTGCACACCATGGGCTAAATGGCCAGGTCACATGGACCCCGAAGGCTCAGAGAAGGTTGGGGGAGGGGACCCACTGGAACAGCTGTTGGGAGACAGATGGTAGCATCCCGTCAAGGCCATCCAGCGTGTTCTTTAACGTGCACAGGGTATGGCTCTCCCGCACACGGGGCCACGGCTTAACGTCCCATCCGACGGACGGCGGCCTTTCCAAACTAATTGGTGTCCCCTACTGACCGTGGGCAGGGCGGGGAATTTTGCGGAGATAAATCTCAACGGTGACCCAGCTGGGACTCGAACCTGGGAACTACAGATTACGAGCCTGGCGCGCTACCGACTGAGCCACCCCCGCAACCAGGAGAGAAAGGACAGCGATGGACTTGGAAAAGGGGCCGTTCTTCAGATGAGATGTTCAGCGGTGGCCCCAAATGCAATAGACCCTTTTTACAAATTAAAAATACGCAGGATGGCCTTTACCGGAGTCAACCATTTATCCCCTAACTATTGTTCAGTGGGTCAAATTCCTCTAATGCTGAATCTTTGGGTTCCTTGTGACTTGGCAACTTAGCCCATTGTGTTCAAAAGTTCTGCTCAAACGTAAAAATCCCCATACCAACTCTTCAATTAGAGGCCATACCCTGTGCACGTTAAAGAACACGCTGGATGGCCTTGACGGGAGGCTACCATCTGTCTCTCAACAACTGTTCAAGTGGGATCTCTCACCCAACCTTCTCTGCGCCTTCGCGGTCCATGTGACCTGGCCATTTAGCCCATGGTGTGCAAAAAAGTGGCGCTCAGAGGTAAAACAACCCACCCAACCCTCAATTACAGTTGCTTGCAATCTATATTTCTCATAATGACTAAGCAATCTATCATTGGTAAGCTTTGAGTTAAAAGAAACTCGTGTTAACTTTTGAGCAACATTTTCTATAAAGCAATTACCCAATTCAATGGGGCGGAGGTGGCTCAGTCGGTAGCGCGCCAGGCTCGTAATCTGTAGTTCCCAGGTTCGAGACCCAGCTGGGTCAGCGTTGAGATTTATCTCCGCAAAATTCCCCGCCCTGCCCACGGTCAGTAGGGGACACCGATGGGCTTGGAAAGGCCGCCGTCCGTCGGATGGGACGTTAAGCCTTGGCCCCGTGTGCGAGAGAGCCATACCCTGCGCACGTTAAAGAACACGCTGGATGGCCTTGACGGGAGGCTACCATCTGTCTCCCAACAGCTGTTCCAGTGGGTCCCCTCCCCCAACCTTCTCTGAGCCTTCGGGGTCCATGTGACCTGGCCATTTAGCCCATGGTGTGCAAAAAAGTGCCGCTCAGAAATAAAAAAACCCAACCCCACTTATTATTAATTGATTTACAATCAATACATTTTGACGTAAACCAATGGATGGAAGCAATGGGGTTTTCTGAATACCTTTTCGTTGGGTTAAATCAGCAATGCAGAACTTCCCATGTTATCATGGACGTAATAGATTAGTAACGATTTGTCTAAAATTAACTCTTCCTTTTACTTAACATTTTACTTGTGTAAAATTAATATCTTTTATAATCAATTGCTTTATTAGTGAGAAACACGTGATAATTTGCAATGCAATGAAAAGTGATATTCAGCCTTTTTTTACTGGGAAAAAAGCGTAGTCTTCATCTGTGGTATACTACTCGAACGACCTGGTCTCTTCAGAATATTATTGACGAACATGTGACATGGCTTTGGCTTCTCTGGATGTAGACTGCGAAATTCTTCGCATGCTTCTCGTTGAATAAATAATGGCATGAATATGGGTCAATTCCACTTTCTCCTGGGTCAACTCAATGTGTCAGTAGACTCATCTAAAATATCAACGAAGAAGAAGAACATATTATAGTTATTTTTACTTGTGACCATGTATACGAACTATCGGATAGTGTTGTTTTACCTCTGAGCGGCACTTTTTTGCACACCATGGGTTAAATGACCAGGTCACATGGACCCCGGAGGCTCAGAGAAGGTTGGGGGAGGCTCTCCGCACATGGGACCACGGCTTAACGTCCCATCCGACGGACGGCGGTCTTTTCAAGCCCATCGGTGTCCCCTACTGACCGTGGGCAGGGCGGGGAGTTTTGCGGAGATAAGTCTCAACGCTGACCCAGTTGTGACTCGAACCTGGGAACTGCAGATTACGAGCCTGGCGCGCTACCGACTGAGCCACCCCCGCCCCAACGTATCGGGACATTGGTACCTATGTATAAGAGACTTATGGGACATCATCCTGTATA
This sequence comes from Ryuthela nishihirai, assembly GCA_038380435.1. NCBI lineage: Eukaryota > Metazoa > Arthropoda > Arachnida > Araneae > Heptathelidae > Ryuthela > Ryuthela nishihirai. The sequence goes on along the minus strand of JAWZYU010000013.1, from coordinate 40,473,378 downwards.
TTAGCTTGTGAGCTTGCTCAGGTGAATGTAAAATATAAAAAAATTCATTGTTTGTAAAATATCAACCGATTACAATTAATTAATAAAATAATTTTTTTATAGCCATGCATGTTTTTTTTTCCTGGTGTCCCGCGACAATTGCAAAATTTCGAAAGTGTGCCGTATATTCGAAAATATTACGATGAATTGAGTGATTTTATCAAACGAATCTGGAGTATATATTCACGTGACAAATACGATAGTTTGATTGCTTCTATACTTGCAATTTTTTAAGTTATCAGAAACTGACATAACACATATACCTGTTTTATTTTGAAACGATTATCCGGATTTTCGATTATTCAAACTACCTACATCTTATTAGCCTGTAAATGGTAGCTAGGCGTAAACTGGAAGGAGAGCTGTGTACCAATCCCTAGTGATGATGCACAGAACCGGCCAGGTCTAGCACCTAATGTCCGACACCGCCTTCTCGTGGTGCAGGCCGTTAGTACCTTTCAAAAGAGATACTCTCTTTTGGAAGGGAACGGAAGGGGAGGGCTGCCAGTTCAGTATGGCCTGCTGATCTGGTCATCTACGGCCACTTTTTTCTTTTTTTTCAACCCTGCTGAGGAGTGGTCAACTTCACAGGGTCCTGGTGCTGACCATTTATACCTACTAGACTGGACTTGTTTATGGATTTGAGCTTGATTATGGATCCTGGACTTGCTGCACTGGTGGGCCTCTGTTGAGGGAGAGTCTGCCGCTGTGTTTTCTGTTTGCTTCTGGGTTGCCAGCTCTAAGTGAACAGAGGCATGGGATACCTTATATCAGCTGGTGGATAATCCTAATCAGAGGCCATCGCAGGTACCTGAACCTTACTTAGCTAGTTGGGCATCGTCAAGCCTAAACTGGAGTAATGCGTCTCAGGCAGGCCATGTGGCTCTTGAAAAAGTCCACTTGAAAAGGTGGTGCCTGAAGTTCCTACCAGCATCGGTGACTTCAGACTTTAGCGGAGGAGGAACGGGTCTTTGCCCCATGCCTGCGATCAGGGGGCTGTTTGATATTGTTGGCCCTACCAATCTCAATAAACCTAATTTCTTTAAAAATCGTACTAATCATTTTCTTTCTGCAGGAACGTGGAACGTGAGGACATTACATAGAGATTATTCTCTTGATGTCCTCATGCAGGAATTCCAGCGCTATAACCTAGATATTCTAGGCTTGCAAGAGACCAGATGGACAGGTAAAGGTGAGATACTTAAAAATAACTTTAAATTTCTCTTTACAGGGAGGGAGGATGGAAAGCATCACCAAGGCGTGGGTCTGCTGCTCAGCAGACATGCTGGTGATGCTCTTCTAGGATATGAGTGCATTAATGAAAGGTTTCTTACAGCAAAATTTCAGACAAGCATTAAAAACTTGAATGTTATCTGCTGTTATGCCCCCACTGAGGATGCTGATGAGGATGAGAAGGATAGGTTTTACGGACAACTTCAGGACATTTTGAATTCTGTCAAGAAAGGAGATATTACCCTTGTTCTTGATGACTTCAATGCCAAAGTTGGTACCGACTCTGACCTTTGGGGAGGAGTAATAGGTCCTTTTGGTATTGGTAGCTGCAATGGCAATGGGCAACGTCTCCTACAGGTAAGTAAACTCAATGGTTTCAGAATAACTAACACATATTACAAACACCGCGACATACATAAATACACATGGGTTTCACCTTATGAGCTGCATAGGAATATGATTGATTATATATTAATTAGTAGCAAATGGGCTAGTTCTGTTAGAAATAACAGGGCATATAGGGGAGCTGAAATTGGATCTGACCATTACCTTGTTAAAAGTGTCTTGCAACTTAAACTTAAAAAGTGTTGTGCTAGAGTTAAAAAATTTACCTTTAATACTGAAGCTCTGAATGACCCAGTTATAGCAAAAGCTTACCATGATAGGTTACTTAGTCATTATGACGGTCATGGTTTGCTTAATACTGAAGTTGAGGAAGAATGGGGCCATTTTAAACAGGCTTTTTTGGAAACTAACAGTACTCTTTTAGGAAAAAAGGAGCAGAGGAGGCAGAATTATTTAACTGACAAGGCAATTGAGCTTATTTCAGAAAGAAGGAATTGCAGGAATGTCCTTAATCAGTACCCTACTAGTCCTAATAGAAAAGATTACAGAGAGCTTAATAAACGAGTAAAGGATCAGTTAGCTACTGATAAAAATCTTTGGCTTGATAGCTTGGCTGACAAAGCTGAGGAAGCGGTTAGGCAGCACAACAGCAGAGAGCTGTACCAGATAGTTAATGTTTTATGTGGTAGAAAACGGACAGGCATACAGGGATTGAAGGATAAACAAGGTAAGGTTATAGAAGGTGAGGATTCTCTCATGGCTAGGTGGGCTGAGCATTTCAGTGATGTTCTAAACAATGTGGTTAGTTCTACTCCCATTGTTTGTAATGATGATAGATGCATTGGCAGCTTTAATGTTGGCCCTATAACACAATCTGAAGTTAGTTTGGCTATCTCTAAACTGAAACTTCATAAATCCCCAGGGGTAGATGAAATTACTACAGAAATGCTCAGAGCTGGGAATGTTTTGGTTATCACTTGGATGACTGAAATTTTGAATAACTTTTATGATAAAGGCATGGTTCCTAAAGATTTTACCAGAGCTATTATTATCTCTATTTTCAAAAAAGGTGATCGCAGTTCTTGTGATAACTATAGGGGTATCAGCCTACTCTCTGTTCCAGGTAAAGTTCTTTCCATGATTGTGCTTAATAGAATTAAGAATCTGGTTGACAGGCAATTGCGTGATGAGCAATGTGGATTCAGAAGTGGTAGGGGATGTGTAGATCAGATATTTTCACTTAGGCAGATTCTTGAGAAATGTTTAGAGTTTCAGAAACCTTTGGTTGCTAGCTTTGTTGATTTCAAAAAGGCTTTCGACTCTGTTGATCGTCATAATTTGTGTTTGATTGTGAGATCATATGGTATACCAGAAAGTTAGTTAACATAATGAAAGCTCTCTATAATAACACTGAGTCATGTGTGAGAGTTGGTAAGTCTTGTAGCAATTGGTTTAGCATTACTTCTGGTGTTCGACAAGGGTGCATTTTGTCTCCTTTTCTCTTTTGTTTGGTTGTTGATTATGTTATGCGAAATTCACTTCAAGGGAAAGCTTTTGGCCTTAAATGGGCTGGAGATACGAAAATTTCTGATTTAGATTATGCTGATGATTTAGCCCTTTTGGCAAATGATGTTGATGAGATGAACTCTTTCATTCGAACTGTTGATGAGACTGGGAGTACAGTAGGTTTGGTTATAAACAGAGAGAAAACTAAAGTGATGAAAATTGGTCACGCAGGCTGTGATTCAGTTAATCTGAATGGTTGCAGTCTTGAGCAGGTGTCACAGTTTAATTATCTTGGGAGCTATGTAACTGATACTGGTGATGTGCGGCATGAGATTAACAGACGAATAGGTATTGCTGCCGGGACTTTTAAGAATCTATGGAGATTGTGGAGAAATAGGCGTATACACCTAAAGACTAAAATTAGACTGTATAATAGTTTGGTTCTTTCTAGGGTTAGTTATGGTAGTGAAACTTGGACGCTGTGTAAACAAGATAACAGGAAACTAGATGCTTTTGATTCTAGATGCTTACGCAGTATCTTGGGTATTAGGTGGTTTAACTTTGTAACTAATGATGAGGTTAGGCAAAGGAGTCTGCAACCTCCTTTAAGCAGCATATTGTGCAGAGAGAGACTCCGCTGGTTTGGCCATGTTGCCAGTATGGATAATTATAGATTGGCGAATAGGGTTATGAACAGTGTGCCTAGAGGCTTCAGAAGGAGGGGGAGACCTAGGATGCGGTGGGCAGACAATGTCAAACAGGACCTTGTTAGAATTGGTGTGCAGTGGCCGGATGCAGCAGATGTAGCTCAGGACAGATATGCTTGGAGAAGTAAACTGCGTGGTCTGGTTGGACCTCCGTAGCCCATGGCTGCTTGAGGAGGATGATGATGATGATGACATCTTATTTGGTCCGGATTTTCGATTTCCTAATAGCACGCTTGGCTACTGATCTACGGGACCTGGGTTCGAGCCCCGGGTAAGGCATGGCTGTTTGTGTCGTTTTTCTGCTGAGGTCCTGCCATCCTCTCAGACCTTCTACTATGGCATATAAACTGACAGGCTCCTGTCAGACCTCTGTGGCAAGCAGCTGCTTGAAGGGGTATTTATTTTTTTATTTAATTAGTGCATGCCAATTAATTCCGGAATTTCGATTATCCGAACTACTTATATCCCCATTTAATAAAATTTAAATCCCCTTCGTGTCACGTGACATGAAGGTTGCCAGATCACTCATTTCTAAAGAAAATCGTTGCCAGATATTTTTTCTTAATTCTGTAGTCAACCATAGTGTTCTGACACTTTTTTGAGCGACTGTACGCTTGTTCCTAATAACTCTAGAACGTATACAAGCTTACTAGAAACTTCTTTCATCTAACTATTTGGAAGACACTGTTTTAAATTTAAAAAAAACTTTATCGTAAGAAAACAAACATATTACATGTTTATAAACATTTCTTTTACTTATTAAAATTATTAATTTTTTTCCAATCATGAGTAGTCAAAAATAATAAGGTGGTCGGCAATCTTCAAAACAATTCAGATGTTCCCCCCCCCCAGCAACAACAATCATTCAAATATCGACTACGAAACACATCAACCAGAAAGTCAAAAACAGACAACTGTTTTAAATAAAAATAAAATAATAAATACCCCCTCAAGCAGCTGCTTGCCACAGAGGTCTGACAGGAGCCTGTCAGTTTATATGCCACAGTAGGAGATCTGAGAGGATGGCAGGACCTCAGCAGAAAAACGACACACACATCCATGCCTAATCCGGGGCTCGAACCCAGGTCCCTTAGATCAGTAGCCAAGCGTGCTAACACCCGCCAAAAAAGCAAAACTTGCCTCTGCAGTCTACTTCTGTTGAAGAACACGAGTAAATCACACAACAAAAACAAACTTTTCCACCTTCTGCTCCTGATCGGACAATTTCCCTTAGTCATCATCAACCGCAGCTGTCTGACCCCCCCCCCCCCCCGCCGCCTGTCCTCCCTCCCCCTTACTCTGGCTCTCACGAATTTCCCTGGAATCGCCGAAATGTGCTGATTCGTAAAGAGCTCAACGGTTCCATCAACAGCAAGGCCCCGGAAGAAGCGATTGCGTGCACCGGTAGCGAGCACAACTGGCACGCCGCCGTAATTTGGAGTCGGCAGTCGAAGAGTGCAAAGGGGTGAATGACCTAGCCAATAGCAGGACGGGTGGGGGACCCGACGACTGTTTTCGTTTGGTCAGTGTCATTAGACTGAAGCTAGACAATGACTGTGGAGCAGTGGTTCATTGTCACCGAAGAAGCAGACTCTTGATCATTGAATATGCAAGATCATTGAATATGCAAGATCAAGTGCTCCAACGAGAAAACCGAAGTTGTTTTAACATTAGCAGTTTCTGATTGCCATGTGTCTGGGTTTACGTTCAATATTATTTATAGTAATAATAATGTTTTATTTTCAATCTTGAGTGCAATGCACGAAACAGAAATATTCAGGGGTGGATTAACGATGTCTAAGCCCCCCCCCCCACTAAAACAAAAATATATGATTAAAAACAAATATTAAAAATATGGCTTGATGTAGAAGCTGAAATCATTAAACCTTAATTTAAAAATCATTCATTTGTGTTGTTTTACCTCTGAGCGGCACTTTTTTGCACACCATGGGCTGGCCATGTCACATGGACCCCGAAGGCTTAGAGAAGGTTGGGGACCCACTGGAACAGTTGGAGAGTTGAACAGTTGTTGGGAGACAGATGGTAGCCTCCCGTCAAGGCCATCCAACGTGTTCTTTAACGTGCACAGGGTATGGCTCTCCCACACACGGCTAAACGTCCCATCCGACGGACAGAGGCCTTTCCAAGGCCATCGGTGTCCCCTACTGACCGTGGGCAGGGTGGGGAATTTTGCGGAGATAAATTTCAACGCTGACCCAGCTGGGACTCAAACCTGGGAACTACAGATTACGAGCCTGGCGCGCTACCGACTGAGCCACCCCAATTCATTTGGGAGTATGATAAGAGGTTTGTGATATGGGTGCTCCGTGAGGCTGAAGTTGGGTTGGGTTGAGGACCTATGAAAGTTGCCAGATCACTAATTTCTAAAAAAATCGTTGTCAGATATTTTTTCTAAATTCTGAAATCAACCATATTATTTGGATATTTTTTGAGCTACTGTAGAACTTATATCATGACGTATACAGGCTGTACTGGACTCGTGTGGCAGTCAATCACCGCATTAGTGATTTTACGCTTTATTTTGTTCATCATCAAAATTGTTGCGAAGATGAATCCGCGTTATTTAGTAGGCTTTGTCGACACACAAGGTAGAGATATGAATTTATAGAAACTTTACATTACAGAATCATGACACAGTGGATACTTAATCCTCCTATATTCAGAATAACAAAAAATATGCCAGAATTAACACATATTACAAAGTTACGAAATAACGTTTTGAATCTCGTGTGTTAAATTCTTGATAGAGTGTTATGCTTCAAATATCTGAAAGCTGCAAAGATATTTGATGTGTTGCAGATAAATATTTCATCTCCAAAATTCGCCTCCTATAACACATGAAATGGCCTTCCAATGGTTAAAACTGAAGCCGACTTGTAGCCATTTTGTATATCCTGCAAGTAATAAAGTCTATCATAATTATGGTAGCAAACAGTGGCTCACTCTTCATCTTACTGGAACATTGACTTGATTGTACAGTTGCTCAAGAAAATATCCGAACACTATGGTTGATTACAGAATTCAGAAAAAATATCTGGCAACGATTTTTTTTTTAGAAATTAGTGATCTGGCAATCTTCGTGTCACGTGATTACAGAATTCAGGAAAAATATCTGGAGCGTGTGCAGTTACTGCACACGCTCCAGTTTGCTGTGAACGGTAACTGCACACGCTCAATATTTCCATGAGTGAGCCCACACGATCCAGGTTTTTGTGAGCTCACACGATCCAATGTGCTGTGAACATTAACCGCAACCGCTCCAGTTTGCTGTGAACGGTAACTGCACCCGCTCCATATTCATTGCATTATATATTCATACGCATTATATATATTGATAGGTCGCAGACCTATTGATTTTATTGATTTTAATTTTTTTTATATACTGTATTTCATTTCTATCCTGATGCAACCACTTTGTGTCTGGAGATGTCTTCGGAGGTTAATGGGTGCAACATCTCCGTTGCGAATTTCATTCAGGGTTCCGTTTCATCTGTTTACATTGGTTGCCGAGAGGGAACTTGACTAATGTACGGAGACGAGAGGTGTCTTGTGAAACAATTTCACCTCGCCCAAAAGCAGACATTGACCTTCGAGAGGAATTAGAGTGCTGACTGGCAGCAGAGCTCCATCTCACTTGTGAAATATGGAAGTGGAGTCGGGTTTTGCCCAGGGCTCGATTCTGATTGGCCCTTTTTGGTCGAGAGTTCCCAGGGTTGCCAGAAAGATATTATCCCGCTCGACCCGGGAGGAACAGTTCGGTGTGGGTTGATCAGACTAACAGACCAGGGTTTGGTCTTTTTCTATCTTTCTTTTGCTCTCTTCGCTAAGTCCAACTTTAGTGAAATTCACTGGGCTGACTTTTAGGCCATGATTTAGGGAGGGAAAGTGTTAAGTTAGACATCTCTTAAATTAGTGAGATGATAAACTTTTACTAAGTATGTTAGGCGAAATTTAAAGAAATTTGCTTTGCTTGGGAAAAACCACGATCAGAGAAATCTGGAATGGGTGTTTCATGAAAATTTACGCCGTGTGCACATCCCAATAACTTAGCAGAATACAGTTCTCGTTCCGGAGAAACTTCAACATGGTAAAGTTATTTTAATTTAACTTACTCTGCTTGTTGTCACTTTCACTTTAAGTTTTATTTTCATTATTTTGTTTGAATGTTGTCCGAACTTAAGCTTACCTGAATGGAGTGAGTACTTATTCAATTAATTGTAATGTAAAATCATCCACCTTTATAAGCCAGTGGTGAAACTTTGTTAAGTGTTGAATTTAAATAAATTCAAAATTTTTGTTATTGTTCAAACAAAAATTGGGTCTTGGTCAATCATGTGAAATCTCTTACTCGTCGCAACTACAGTTAGAGAATTCGGAACTGCGTATTGCTAGCTTGTAGATTGTTCCTGGTTCGAATCTAAAATCTTCTTTCGGCCACTCTTTCAAAAATATTTGTTTGAAGGCATTAAATTTCGAAGTCAGATAATCAAGCTATTGACATGCAGTTCTAGATAAGATAATTATTTTAGTAAACGCGGAACATTTTAAGTTCATACCGTATGCCTCGAAGAGGAAAAAGTTGCGGGTGACAAACTGGCGTCCTTGCGACAGGACCAGGTTGAGTGGAGATAAACGATTATTAAAAAAGAAGTAGGTTGAGTAGAGAGGTAAATAGATTATTAAATTGATAAATAATCTCAAACTTTTGTTGTGACAAAAAATTGGAATATTTATGAGAAATCAAGTGTATCAAGAGTATATTAAAGTAAGATAATTCTGTTAGAAAGTGACAACAATCAATTTACATTAAGGGTATTGAATTTGTTTCCAATTCTGGTTAAGTTGATTAGAGTTAAGGTATAATTATTCCCAGCTCATGTTAATGCTGAGAAAAAAGATTTTAAGAAAAGTTTAGCATATTAAGTACTAAATTTTAGTTGTAAAGTAGAAAATAAATTTTAGTGTGTAAAATTTTGGGAAAAAAAAATGGCACAAGCTTCGTCACCCACCACGACCGAAACATCAGATCCTCCCACGATTAATATAGAAACCCAGGAAGTCCCTAGTGCGAACAATGGAAACAACAGTGCCCAAAACTCTTTTGCGAACATTGCCGGATTCATTAATTTGGTTCCTGTCTATAATGCCACAGATCCTGGCGGGACGGCTGAACAATTTTTCGAAACTGTGTCAGAAGTGTCGAAAATCGCAGGATGGTCGGATCAGGTCGCATTAACCGTTATAAAATCTAAATTCAGGGGAAAGGCGATGGAATTTTTAACTGAGTCTTCTGAGCTCAGGAAAGAAACACAATTGGGAAATTTTCAGAAGTGTGTAATAGATAGATTCGATGCAAAGGAACCTCTTTCGGTGAGACTTCATAAGTTCACCACAGCAAAACAAACTATTCAGGAAGATGTGATAACGTACTCCACTAGATTGAGAGCTTTGGTGCATAAATATATGCCACAAAAATCGGAGGAATCACAGGAAGTGAAAACGCTTCGAGATCAAACACTTTTATGTCAATTTGTCGCGGGACTTTCGGATAAAGTCAAACGACCTGTATTGAGCAGGAATCCCCTTAATTTTGATCAAGCTCTAGATTTTGCTGTGCAGGAACAACAAAATAATTTGTTAATGTCCAAAACGAGAGAAGTAAATGCAATACAGGGAAATAAAAATGTAAATGATTCCGAGTCAATATACGTAATTATGGAGGAACTGAGGTACAAGTGTGATAAAACGGATAAAACACTTCAACTTTTGACCGAACAGATTCAGAACATGGGAATTAATGCAGTAGATTCGAAAACTACCCCTGGGGAATATAGAAATCATAATACATACATCCCCCAGACACAAGTAAAAGAAACTTTCTGTAGTATGCAGTCAGAAAGAGGTGAACCTCAAGTTTTTCGCAGGAGAGTTAATTTTGGGAGAAACTCTCCCCGACAAACTCCAAGATGGACAAACTCGCAGACAGTTTGTTTTTCTTGTCGTGGAAAGGGACATATTGCGAGGAATTGTACAAAAAGAATTAACCCAAAATTTCCTGAAGTCAGAAATCGTAATGTGCCTCCTCAAATTTCTGTATTTGGACAAAGTAGAGAAAATCCCAGATTTTGTGTGCCAAATACGAGAGGAGATAGGAAATTTCCCATTGCAAGGAATGATCCAGACCAACAAATGAACTATCAAATCGATAGGTGCACAAACGCTAATTCTAATCCTTTAAACGCAGAGGGAGTCGAACAAAGCAGGGCGTATCGGCTCCAGAGAAAGGAATAATAAATTTCCCTGCAGTTAGGTTCATCGCAACAAAACATGATTCACATCTTCCCATTGTGAAAGGATCATCTGGGAATGTTCCCCTTCGCATACTCGTTGACACGGGAGCGTCGGTTTCTCTCATGAATATGAGAACATTTAAAAGAGTTTGTGCTAAAATGCCAGTGAGACGGATCCAAACAGATGTTAAAATATTCGGAATAACAGGTGAATCTTTGCCGATTGAAGGATGCTATGAAATCCAGTTTGAACTCTCTGGCAAATCTTTCAAGTATCTGATTTTTGTGACACGACAGGAAATGAGTAAACAGTACAATACTCTGTTTGGGATAGATTTGTTAAGGCATCACCGATTTAATTTTGATGTGGGAAGAGGAATTTTAACAGTAACTGGGAACACAGTCAAAAGGAAAATGAATGATGGAGGTGCTCATGTAAATTGTATTTCTACTGTACCCAAAAAGGAAAAATTTGCTAGGATTATAAGAAAGGAAAGAATTTTTCCTAGAACCGAAAGGATAATTTCTGTCCAGCTTGAAGACATATATCCTTTTCAAAGTAAAGACATTGTTCTAGTTCAACCCAATGAACAGAATCGATTCAAAAATTTCTGTGTCGCTAGATCAGTGAATACTCTTAACGCTGATGGTACACTGAGTGTTAGAGTAGCAAACCTTTCTTCCGAAACAGTGTGGTTAAATAAGGGATCTAAACTGGTAACTGTTGAACCAGTCAAAGTTAGACACACTGATGTTCCCAAATGTAGAAACAAGAGAGTTAAGCCTCTGTCTGCAGATGATTTTAAATTGCAACACACATCCCCACAACAAAAAAGACTGCTTGAAAGATTGATTCTCCAGTACTCAGATGTGTTTGCCAGATTTCCTTGTGAATTGGAAGGCACTGATCTAATCCAACATGAAATCCATCTGACTGATGATCGACCCATAAGACAAAGACCATATAGAGTACCTCATGCACTAAGATCCGAGTTAGAAGAGCAGGTTGCAGAACTTTTAGAGGCCGGAATTGTCAGACCTTCAAATAGCAGTTACGGTTTTCCAGTGGTTTTAGTTAAAAAACCTGACCAAACTTACAGATTCTGTATAGACTTCCGCAAACTAAATGCTGTTACAAGAAAGGATTGCTATCCTCTTCCCCTTATTCACCAAACCTTAGACTTATTGGCAGAATCCAAATATTTTTCTACTCTTGATCTCACATCGGGATTTTATCAAATTCCTATCCGAGAGGAAGACAAACATAAAACTGCTTTCATCTGTCATAAAGGACTTTTTGAATTCAATAAACTTCCGTTTGGACTTTGTAATTCGCCTGCTACCTTTGAAAGGATGATGGACAATTTATTTCTGATTTAATAGATGATTGTGTACTAGTCTATGTTGATGATATCTTGATTGCGTCCTCAGATTTTGATTCCCATCTGAGAAAATTAGAGACAGTTTTCAAACGACTCAGAGAACACCATTTAAAATTAAAGCCGTCTAAGTGCAATTTCCTAAGAAAAGAAGTGAAATATCTTGGTCATATCCTTGATAAGAGTGGAGTGAGACCAGATGAGAAAAATGTTGAAGCTGTCAGAAAATTCCCTACCCCAAAAACTGTAAAACAAATTAGAGCTTACCTTGGGCTCGCTGGTTATTATAGGAGGCACATCAAAAACTTTGCACAAATTGTCCTTCCCCTCAACAGACTCACACGAAAGGATGTAAAATTTAAATGGGATGAGTCATGTGAGAAAGCATTTAGAAAACTGAAGGAAATCTTGGTCCAGAAACCCTTGTTAATTTTTCCGGATTTTAAAAAGAAATTCTTTTTGACTACTGACGCTAGTAACTTCGCGATTGCTGGAATTTTAGAACAGGAAAATGAAGATGGTGAGAGACAACCAGTAGCTTACTTCAGTAGGAAGTTAAACTCTGCGGAAACAAATTACTCCACAATTGAGAAAGAGGCTCTCGCAATCGTTGCTTCGATCGCTCGCTTTCGAGTGTATCTGGTTGGGCGAAAATTTACAATTATTACTGACCATGCTCCCTTGAGATGGCTTATAAATCTGAGGACCCCAAGTTCGAGACTTGTAAGATGGAACCTGTCCCTGGCAGAATAAGATTTTTCTGTAATATACAGGGCTGGTGCTAAAAATGTTAATGCAGGTGTATTATCCAGATACATAGCTACAATAGAAGAGACTGGAAGTGAAATTTCCCCAGACCTAGATATCAATCAGATAAGATTGGCCCAAAGAAATGATCGAGAAATTCGCGAAATAATTGATGAAATTGAACAGAAAAGTACACAGCCCAGTCAAAAGTTTCGGACAAATTCTTCTTGAGAGATGGACTGTTGTACCATTTTTATTTGCCACAAGAAAGATCGACGAGAACACAAGTTTTTGAACAGCTTGTTGTTCCACACAGTCTCAGGAGAGAAGTCTTAAAATTCTGTCATGACAGTTTGAGCTCAGGACATTTAGGATTTGAAAAATCACTGGAAAGAGTTAGAAGAAATTATTTTTGGACAAATATGTATTCTGACATTAGAAAGTACATCGATACATGTCCTTCATATCTGGAAAGAAGAGGCTTTAGATCTTCGCAGAAGGCAAACCTCATCCAGCCCACCATACCAAACGCCCCATGGACTAAATGTGCTATGGATGTATTAGGACCATTGCCAATGACAGAGTCAGGGAATAAATATATCCTAGTAGTTTGTGACTATTTCACCAAATATCCAGAACTGTTTGCAATGAAAGATCAAACCAGCACAACCGTAGCGAAGATATTCGTTGAACAAATCATTTGTCGTCATGGTACACCAAAGAAACTGTTAACTGACCTTGGTACCAATTTCGTTTCAAAGTTGATGAGTGACATTTGTCAGAAATTGGGAGTCACGAAGCTTAGGACTACACCAATGCACCCCCAGGCGAATGGAATGGTTGAACGTCACAATGCGACAATTCTCCAGATTCTATCCCATCTGGTGTCTGAAAATCAGAGAGATTGGGATGAACGTCTTGCTTTTGTCATGATGGCGTATCGTGCCGCAGTTCATTCCAGTACAAAAGAAACCCCAAATTTCTTGATGTACGGAAGAGACCTCACTCTACCCCCATGATCTTTTCACAGCCCCACCACAATTTTCGTATGCAGATGTTCAAAACTATTCGGAACAATTTGTGGGAAGGATGCAACGTGCATATGAAGTTGTGAAAGAAAATCTTGAACAAGCGTCTGAAAAACAACATTTGCAAAGAAGTAGGATAGCGAAAGATAAAATGATAAAATTAGGTTCCTCAGTTTATCTATATACCCCAGTAGTAAAACCAGGACGAAGTAAGAAGTTAGCGAGACTGTCCAGTGGACCATACAGGGTCACAAAACAGCTCTCACCTGTCACGTTTGAGATTTCTTTGATTCGCGACCCGAAAAAAGTGAAGATTGTACACGTGGATCGTTTGTTTAAAGCAAATATACACAGACCATTTGAGGAATTTGTAGGTGAAGAGGAATCCAAAACCTTGCCCAGATTGCCAGAAAGGGAACTAATAATTAAGAATCGCATCGATCAAATTTGGGAAGAAGTAGACAGAGCAGAGGATGAAGGATTTCACATTACAACGTATGGAGGACGACAGAGAAAACAACCTGTAATGACGGAGGAACAATCAATCGAATCCTTACCTGTTAAGATACCACTAACACTATTGCAAAGGGATGAATATTCTGGAAACGACCAGAGTTCACAGACTATACCCAAAGTTGTAGAAACAGAGACACGACAAACGTCTAGATATAATCTACGACCTAGGGATGCCTTCGGAAGAGTTCAATCTCTACAATGCTTCGAAGATTGGTTAGAAAGTGGGAACTCACAAGTTCACGAAGAAGCCGACTTTGAAGAATCTTCTAGTGCACAACCCATGATACTGCTTGCTTCAGAAGAGAAATTACCCGAAGAAATTGAATTGGCATCTTCAGAAGAAAATATACAATGTGATCGGAACCTGGAAGAATGCATATATAATGAATCGTTCTGCTATGGCGTGAATGAGATCGATTGAATGAGCATTAGAGAACTTCAGAGAAAACCAGAAAAAGGACTATATCTTTTCACTATGAACTTTCTCTCTAATTGTTTAGGTTCCACTTCAAAAAAAAAAAGCTCTTTCCAACTTGTGAAATCTTCCATTCTGACTCTTAGTTCACTTGAGCCAGGCGCCGGTGCATCTGGACTAACTAGTCAGAATTTCCCTTCTTCTATTTCTTCAACTGCGAGAAAAAACTGTGGCTAATCTTTTCTTGTGGATGTGCAAGAAGCTGAGCAAACAAGAATTATCTACGGAGACAGAAAGGGTCTCTGGAGAAAAATGGGTGAAGTGCCAGAACTGTTAAAGAATATATTAACTTGTAACTAAGGGTAGAATTTTATTTAAGTAGAAATTGATTAAACATTTTGGAAATTATGTAAACATTTGTTTTGAGTTAGTGGAGGAATGTCAGAGATGTGGTGTGTCTTCAAAGTTAAAATACTTATTTTAACTAAAGAAATTGTTTAAAGTGTATGACAGTGATTTATATTGGAGAGTTGAATTTATGTTATTAGTCTATGAAGAGAATGTAGATTCAACTTCGAGATAAGAGCACAGGTCAATCGGTAAACTTGCGGTATATTGTATTACTCTGCAGCAGCCCCGTGGCTGAGGAGAGTAAGGAACGAGACTACAGAGATGACGTAACGGGTGCGGAAAGAATTGAACTTTGCCTGCATCTCGATTAGCTGTGAAGTTTAGGAGCAATTTTTGGCTCAGTGCCAATTGAAATAAGGTTTCGACTTTGATGATGCCTTATAGTAGCTTAGAAGAGGACTCTTTCGCTCTCTTTTTCTAAGGAAATTAATTTTTGTTTATCTTCTTTCTTGGAGGATTCAACACATGGGAATAACACGACTTCGGGGGTGAGTATAAATTTGCCGGATGATTGTGGAAGTCCGACCACATCGATGGCCCATATCAAATAGTCTCGGTGACGGTGAAAGGGGTGATGACAATTAACTCTGGTAGAAGAGTGTGAGAATGATAAAGGTGAGTAAGGATTTGAATCCACTCACTAGTTTCGCTTTCAGATGTTCAAGCTCATTTTTGATTGGAGACGTCTCCCTATACATGTAGCAAGCCCAAACTGCATGGGTTCAGACGGATGTTTAGCAAACTGTGTTTACCCTTTGACATGGGATGCTAGTCTGGACAGGGGAGGAAGACGGAAGGACCCGCTATCATTCTATGGTAGTCCTGGAAGTGGAATCTTTCCGTCCCCACTTTTCTTTTCTGGCTATAAAGTTAAAAGATTTTTTTTGGGAAACAGGGTAAACATAACAGATAAATTTTAGAATTTTTGACAGAACATTTGTATCCTCATAAGAAAGATGTGCACTGATTTGTTTTCTTTTAACGATGTATTAGTTTGAAATTTTATGATAATTTTGAGAATATGGAAACTAGGAAATATGGTTGATGTGGGTTATTCTAAGTTGAAGAGAGATGATTTTTCTGCTTGTAAGATCAGACAAATCTAAGTTGTCCTATATATTATATTACGAATATTTACGATGTGTAAATTAAAAGTATATTATATCTTGTAATCAATATTTATCTTGCCATCTATCATAAATAAGCTATTGTTCTGCTTATAAGTTGACATTGACATATAGAGTTAGTTACCATGTTTTAAACATTTGCATTGAATATTTTGTCATAAACAAATAGATATTAAGAGTAATTTTATGTGTTTATATATATAAAAATGGAATTATTCTACTCACACTTTTTATTTTGTTTTGTTTCCGGTGTTTAAATGATGAAAAAAAAAAAGAAAATATTGTGTGATACATGAAGAAACTGGGAATTCTTCTCTAATCGAAAGCACCAGTTCAACAAATTTTTGTGCTGTTTTTCTTTCAAAGAAAACCAGAAAATTGTTGTGATGGAGAGAATTATTCGAAATTTCAAAACCTGGTACCACTCCAAAATTTTCATTTCGGAATGTAATAAGTGACGACACACAGGGTGTTGGCTTGTTTTTAAGAAGGGAGGAATGATTGGTCGCAGACCTATTGATTTTATTGATTTTAATTTTTTTATATACTGTATTTCATTTCTATCCTGATGCAACCACTTTGTGTCTGGAGATGTCTTCGGAGGTTAATGGGTGCAACATCTCCGTTGCGAATTTCATTCAGGGTTCCGTTTCATCTGTTTACATTGGTTGCCGAGAGGGAACTTGACTAATGTACGGAGACGAGAGGTGTCTTGTGAAACAATTTCACCTCGCCCAAAAGCAGACATTGACCTTCGAGAGGAATTAGAGTGCTGACTGGCAGCAGAGCTCCATCTCACTTGTGAAATATGGAAGTGGAGTCGGGTTTTGCCCAGGGCTCGATTCTGATTGGCCCTTTTTGGTCGAGAGTTCCCAGGGTTGCCAGAAAGATATTGTCACGCTCCACCCGGGAGGAACAGTTCGGTGTGGGTTGATCAGACTAACAGATCAGGGTTTGGTCTTTTTCTATCTTTCTTTTGCTATCTTTGCTAAGTCCAACTTTAGTGAAATTCACTGGGCTGACTTTTAGGCCATGATTTAGGGAGGGAAAGTGTTAAGTTAGACATCTCTTAAATTAGTGAGATGATAAACTTTTACTAAGTATGTTAGGCGAAATTTAAAGAAATTTGCTTTGCTTGGGAAAAACCACGATCAGAGAAATCTGGAATGGGTGTTTCATGAAAATTTACGCCGTGTGCACATCCCAATAACTTAGCAGAATACAGTTCTCGTTCCGGAGAAACTTCAACATGGTAGAGTTATTTTAATTTAACTTACTCTGCTTGTTGTCACTTTCACTTTTAAGTTTTATTTTCATTATTTTGTTTAAATGTTGTCCGAACTTAAGCTTACCTGAATGGAGTGAGTACTTATTCAATTAATTGTAATGTAAAATCATCCACCTTTATAAGCTATTGGTGGAACTTTGTTAAGTGTTGAATTTAAATAAATTCAAAATTTTTGTTATTATTCAAACAAAAATTGGGTCTTGGTCAATCATGTGAAATCTCTTACTCGTCGCAACTACAGTTAGAGAATACGGAACTGCGTATTGCTAGCTTGTAGATTGTTCCTGGTTCGAATCTATAATCTTCTTTCGGCCACTCTTTCAAAAATATTTGTTTGAAGGCATTAAATTTCGAAGTCAGATCATCAAGCTATTGACATGCAGTTCTAGATAAGATAATTATTTTAGTAAACGCAGAACATTTTTAGTTCATACCGTATGCCTCGAAGAGGAAAAAGTTGCGGGTGACAATATTAAAAAAATCCGAACACTAAGTTGATTACAGAATTCAGAAAAAAATATCTGGCAACGATTTTTTTTTAGAAATTAGTGATCTGGCAATCTTCGTGTCACGTGACACGAAGATTGCCAGATCACTAGTCGTATTGCCAGATCGTGTCCGTAGCCCATGGCTGCTTGAGGATGATGATGATGATGAAATATGGATTATTTTCGGGGGGAAGATCATATTACAGTCATATTAAACCACTTATTAGTACACAAAATAAAAGAATTAGATGTACATTGAAAAAGACAAAATATGACAGTGTTATAGCTTATTATAATGATTTACATATTCTTCAATTAAGAAAATTGTATGTTTAAAACATTCTGTTATATATTAGAAAACATTGCAGAGGAAATGATGTTAAAAGCCTCTAATCATAATACAAGATCAAATGATTACACTAATCTAATTGTTCCACACACTAAGAGTTGGGTTGGGTTGTTTTACCTCTGAGCGGCACTTTTTTGCACACCATGGGCTAAATGGCCAGGTCACATGGACCCCGAAGGCTCAGAGAAGGTTGGGGGAGGGGACCCACTGGAACAGCTGTTGGGAGACAGATGGTAGCCTCCCGTCAAGGCCATCCAGCGTGTTCTTTAACGTGCACAGGGTATGGCTCGCTCGCACACGGGGCCACAGCTTAACGTCCCATCCGACGAACGGTGGCCTTTCCAAACCCATCGGTGTCCCCTACTGACCGTGGGCAGGGCGGGGAATTTTTGAGGAGATAAATCTCAACGCTGACCCAGCTGGGACTCGAACCTGGGAACTACAGATTACGAGCCTGGCGCGCTACCGACTGAGCCACCCCCGCCCCCCACACACTAAGAAAAGTATAACACAAACATATTATATGTATACATTTAGCACGGAAATTTTAAAAAAAATTGTCGGGATATAACAAAACATGAGATTAAACTATATAAATGTTCCAAATTATTAAAAATATGGATTGATAAAGTTATTGATATTGAAATAATCCTTAAGAAAAATGATTAAATTATTGTTCATTTGCTGTTATATATAGATCTGATGAATATTGGTACTATTTATGAATGAATAATCATTATAAATTGTAAAATTTAATTCTCACTTAGAAATAAATAAATTTTAATTAAATTATATTTTAATAAAATTGAAATTCCACAGGCGAGTTAGATATTATTGTGCGTGGTTCCGAATATTACTGTAACAACAAACAAATGTTTAAGAATATCATATATTTTATTACTTAACAAATGTATAATTAAGCATAGAATTGTGTTATAAAATTTGTACAATCGCTCAAAAAAGTATCCGAACACTATGATCGATTACAGAATTCAGAAAAAATATCTGGCAACTATTTTTTTTAGAAATTAGTGATCTGATCTGTACAGCAACTGTACACGCTCCAGTTACCGTTCACAGCAAACTGGAGCGTGTGCAGTAACTGCACACGCTCCAGTTTGCTGTGAACGGTAACTGCACACGCTCAATATTTCCGTGAGTGAGCCCACACGATCTAGTATCAAAATAATATGACCACCTACAGTCGCTCAAAAAAACATCCGAACGTTATGGTCGATTACAGAATTCAGAAAAAATATCTGGCAGCGATTATTTTTAGAAATTAGTTATCTGGCAACCTTCGTGTCACGTGACACGAAGGTTTCCAGATAACTAATTTCTAAAAAAAATCGTTGCCAGATAGTTTTTTTAAATTCTGTAATCGACCATAGTGTTCGGTCTTCTTGAGCGACTTTCTTGAGCGACTGTACAGCTGAAACAAAATAATTTTTGTTATGTGTGAACTTAAATTACACAAAATGTAAATTATGCGAAATGCAAAATGGAATAATAAATTGAACTGAATGCTTCCAAGATAAGCAGAGTCTTTAACATACCATTGTGCATAATGCAAACATCCATTGCTATAGGGATAAACGTCCGACAATTAAATGAATCGCATTAATAATAAATAGTCTAAATATCAGTAGGTGGCGATCACCGAAGGCCCGGATCTAGAAAGAAACAAAGGCTGGTGGACAAGATCTTGTCGGAACGAACCGGAACGTCGTTCCAGTATGAACTCTCCTCCTCCTTATACTATATATAATTCTTTAACATTTTTCAGCTCCGTTCCGGTTATTAGCATTCTCAACAAAACGGGAAGGGGGACATGACCCGTCCACCCCTAGATCTGGCCATTCTGGGTGGTGTTGATACGACGATGGGTGGTGTTGATACGACGATGGGTGGTGTTGAAGTTACCCTCTGTCTCCCAACAGCTGTCAATCCACATTCTAACCCTTCGCAGATGCCCCCCACCCCCGATAATCCGGCCGTCTTATCCGAAATCTCCCACTTGTCTACCTGCTTTGAAATCCAAAACAGCTGTCTTTGTACAATTTTGTGTTCGCTGGAAGCTAAAGGTTCAGAGTCGATGTTTTTGGATATCATAAATCTTCATTCGACCAGAAATCCAATGCAGTCTGCAGCGAGGGCTGGCTCTGTTAACATCGCTTCTGACTGGTACCTTGAGCTCCCGGCTCAAATCCCCACTATGCTGGAGCAGGAGTTGGCTCAGTCAGTTGGGGTAGTGTTCCAGGCCCATAATCTGTAGCTTCCAGGTTCGAGTTCCAATATACCAGAGTTGAGATTTATCGCCCCTAAACTCTCACACTGCTCGTGCTGAGAAGAGGACATCAAAGGGCTTGAAACGACCGCCAGCCGTCGAAAACTCTCTTAGAACTATCCAGTGAGTCCACTTCACCTAACCTCCTCTATGCCCTTGGGATCCTTGTGACCTGGTCATTTACCCCATTCTCACAACCCCTCCATTATGTTTGTCTCCATAATCCTCCTCCGTCCTCGTTGAGAAACAAACCGAATTGCTTAGGAAGGCCAT
This sequence comes from Ryuthela nishihirai, assembly GCA_038380435.1. NCBI lineage: Eukaryota > Metazoa > Arthropoda > Arachnida > Araneae > Heptathelidae > Ryuthela > Ryuthela nishihirai. Next base: position 40,452,929 of record JAWZYU010000013.1, on the reverse strand, counting down.
CATCTACCATGTGCAGGGGAACCATACTCTATCCAAGTTAAGGGGCGGGGGTGGCTCAGTCGGTAGCGCGCCAGGCTCGTAATCTGCAGTTCCCAGGTTCGAGTCCCAGCTGGGTCAGAGTTGAGTTTTATTTCCGCAAAATTCCCCGCCTGCCTATGGTCAGTACGGGACACTGATGGGCTTGGAAAGGCCGCCGTCCGTCGAATAGGACATTAAGCCGTGTGCGAGTCCCGTGTGCGAGAGAGCCATACCCTGTGCGCGTTAAAGAACACACTGGATGGCCTTGACGGGAGTCTACCATCTGTCTCCCAACAGCTGTTCCAATGGGTCCTCACCCCCAACTTTCTTTGAGCCTTCGGGGTCCTTGTGACCTGGCCATTTAGCCCATGGTGTGCAAAAAAGTGACGCTCAGTATACTGGATAGCTGTTGGAAGACAGATGGTAGCCACCCGTCAAGGCCATCCAGCGTGTTCTCAACGTGCGCAGGGTATGGCTCTCCTGCAAACGAGGCCACAGCTTAACGTCCCATCCGACGGATGGCGGCCTTTCCAAGCCCATCGGTGACCCCTACTGACCTTGGGCAAGGCAGGAGTTTTGCGGAGATAAATCTCAACGCTGGCCCAGGTGGGACTCGAACCTGGGAACTGCAGTTACGAAACTGGGAACTGCAGTTACGAACCTGAGAACTGCAGGTACTGCCAGTACTGCAGTACTGGCGTGCTACTGACTGCTAGTGAATGAATTTAGAGACAGCGAAATAAATTTCAGAATTATGGTAACCCTCCCCCTCCCAGCTGGTCGATTCGACTCTTTCCATTCCGTTTGCATGAACAAATGACGAACAGAAGATCAGCTGTTCCTTTGCAGGCTCCGGATGTCCATTGGCTCGATATCGGCGGCCCTCAAGATATCGTGAGCGATTTTTCACGTGACAACGTGAAAACACTCGACGAATAATCTCTGGATCTCCAAAGTGAACGAACAACAAGTTTCCGTGCGAGTGGAAAACGGAAAACGAAATCAGCCTCGAGGCTCAGTGAGCTTAAAGGGCAGCGGGGGATTGTTTGGCTTCCGCCATGGCGCGGAGAGAATTTGGCGCCACGCAGCTTTCAATTTGGAAAGGCGCCAGAGTGTTGGGTCACGTGGAAAAATGCGACGAGCTCTAGGCGTTTCATTTGCATTGTTAAGCACTTCTGTACGTGGTAAGAATGGAGTCATCTGTCGCCCCGTGTCCGCTCTCCTCCAACATCCCCGTGCAGTGCAAACACATTAGCAAAAAACGAAGCAAAACAATAGACTTTATTACCTGATGATTATCATTATTCTGAATTAATTAATTTCGCTGCTTCTAAATTCATCCGCTAGCTCTGACAAACGTCTACACTGTCACTTTAATATTTATATCGATCACAACAATCAACCTATACATTGTTACTGTCAACAGAAAAAGTTCACTGCCCTTTCGATGCAAACTGAATTTGCATATTCTGGATTATTTTATGTCTAGTGATTTTGCTTTGGTAGACGTGTAACAGTCATTTTTAGTTTAGTTCAGCTTTTAGGAAACATCTTAGAGTTTAATTTGTTGGGGTGTTTTACCTTTGAGCGGCATTTGTTTTTTGCACACAGCGGGCTAAATGGCCAGGTCACAAGAACCCCGAGTGCTCAGAGAAGGTTGGGGGAGGAAACAGCTGTTAGGAAACAGATGTAGTCTCCCGTTTGTCCATCCAGCGGTTCTTTAAAATTCACAGGGTACGGCTCTAACGGCTTTACGTCCCACCCGACCCGACGTACTCTGAGAATTTAAAATCAAATTTTTATATAATTTTATCAAGCATTAACTTTAAGTTACTCCTGAATGGGTTTGAATTGGATTGTTTGACCTCTGAGCGGCACATTTTTGCACACCATGGGCTAAATGGCCAGGCCACAAGGACCCCGAAGGCTCAGAGAAGGTTGGGGGAGGGGACCCACTGGAACAGCTGTTGGGAGACAGATGGTAGCCTTCCGTCAAGGCCATCCAGCGTGTTCTTTAACGTGCACAGGGTATGGCTCTCCCGCACACGGGGCCACGGCTTAACGTCCCATCCGACGGACGGCGGCCTTTTCAAGCCCATCGGTGTTCCCTACTGACCGTGAGCAGGGCGGGGAATTTTGCGGAGATAAATCTCAACGCTGACCCAGCTGGGACTCGAACCTGGGAACTACAGATTACGAGCCTGGCGCGCTACCGACTGAGCCACCCCCGCCCCCTCTCCTCAATGGGTGTTGGCTGAGTCGATAGTGTGCCAGGCTCGTAATCTGCAGTTCCCCGATTCAAGTACGCCTAGTTGAGAAAGGGGACATAAATAGGCTTGGGAAGGCAGCCGTCTATCGGATGGAATAAGCCGTGGTCCTGTGTGTACGTGAGTCATTCCCTGTACTCTCGATAACCATGCAATCACATTTTCCATTCTCTCTTGTGTCTTTATTCTTTTATCTACATCTGACCAGGCATGTCCATATAAATGCAAACTACATAACGAGTTGAACTTAGTGTGTATCATCATCTTCATCAGTCGGTAGCGCGCCAGGCTCGTAATCTGTACTTCCCAGGTTCGAGTCCTAGCTGGGTCAGCGTTGAAATTTATCTCCGGAAAATTCCCCGCCCTGCCCACGGTCAGTAGGGACACCGATGGGCTTGGAAAGGCCGCCGTCCATCGGATGGGACGTTAAGCCGTGGCCCCGTGTACGGGAGAGCCATACCCTGTGCACGTTAAAGAACACGCTGGATGGCCTTGACGGGAGGCTACCATCTGTCTCCCAACAGCTGTTCCAGTGGGTCCCCTCCCCCAACCTTCTCTGAGCCTTCGGGGTCCTTGTGACCTGGCCATTTAGCCCATGGTGTGCAAAAAAGTGCCGCTCAGAGGTAAAACAACCCAACCCTGAACTACATTTGCTGCATCTGACTATTACATATATGCAATAGTCATATATTATATATGAAGGTATAATATTTTATTTATAATATTTTGCATATAGGTGTAATATTTTATAACATATTTATAGTACAGCATTTCATGTATGTATATACACAGTCGTATCAGAATAATATGACCACCTACCACAATATATGTATGGTAGATGGTCATATTATTCTGACACGACAGTCAAAAATAAGGTTTACAAAGAGAAGTATCTTTCTTCGCCAAAAAAATCACCGGCACATGCAATGACCTTACCCTCAACCTTGTGGAGGTCAAAAATACCCTTACGATGGAATTGAATATTCTTACGGATTAAAAAGTCCTGCAGTTTCCTCTCCAAGGCTTCCCGGTTACAAAACTGTCTCTGCCCCGTAGGATTGTCTAGCGCACGGAATAGGTGATAGACCGTTGATGAAAAATTGGAGGAATATGGCGGATGTGACAGAACCTCTCATCCGAGATCTGCAATGTGTTACGGGTCACGATAGATGTGTGCACCCTCTCGTTACCCTGTAACAGCAGTGGCCCATGATGATTGACCAGATGAGGCTATAACTCCTTGAATTTAACATCTGCCCGTCGTAGCTTGGGTTGGGTTGTTTTACCTCTGAGAGGCACTTTTTTGCACACCATGGGCTAAATGGCCAGGTCACATGGACCCCGAAGGCTCAGAGAAGGTTGGGGGAGGGGACCCACTGCTGTTGGAGAGCTGTTGAGAGACCGATGGTAGCCTCCCGTCAAGGCCATCCAGAGTGTTCTTTAACGTGCACAGGGTATGGCTCTCCCGCACACGGGACCACGGCTTAACGTCCCATCCGACGGACGGCGGCCTTTCCAAGCCCATCGGTGTCCCCTACTGACCGTGGGCAGGGCGGGGAATTTTGCGGAGATAAATCTCAACGCTGACCCAGCTGGGACTCGAACCTGGGAACTACAGATTACGAGACTGGCGCGCTACCGACTGAGCCACCCCCGCCCCCTCTGCAATGTGTTACGGGTCACGATAGATATGTGCAGCCTCCCGTTACCATGTAACAGCAGTGGCCCATGATGACTGACCAGATCAGGCTATAACTCCTTGAATTTAACATCTGCCCGTCGTAGCATCTCCGAGTGTAGGACGGCAATGATCGTTTTCTCCTGCTGCAAAATCTCATAATACACAATACCTGCTTCTGTCTAAAGCATAGTCAACAGAACAGTGCGTGGATGCAGCGTCTTTTTCGGTAATTCCTCCAGCGATAACCACTGATACGACCGTCGGCTGATACGACCGTCGGCTATTGTCGCACAGGATCCATTTTTTCATCAGACGTCAGGATCGTGTGGAACAGAGGCTCACACTTGAGGCGTGAGATGAGGGAATTGCAGATGCTCAGCCGTCGCACTTTGTTCGGTTCAGTAAGAGCATGAGGAACATAATTATCCAAATTTCTTACTTTTCCCGACTGTGATTTACACAAGTCTTCCCACAGGGTTGAAACTTGTTGACCATCTCTTCACACGTTTGACAGGGATCAACTTCGCTCGTTGCCTGTAGGACCTCGTTGTCCAGAACAGCGCATCATCCGGATCTTGGGGCATCTTCAAGGGTCTCATCGCCTTCACGAAACCGTTTAACCATGCCTGTGCCACACTAAACGCTACACTACTCTCTCCATATGCTTTGCCTAGGTTTCGGGCTACCTAGGCCAAGGGGGGTGGGGGTGGTTCGGCCGGTAGCGCGATAGGCTCGTAATCTGTAATTCTCAGGTTCGAGTCCCAGCTGGGTCAGCGTTGAGATTTATCTCCGCAAAATTCCCTGCCCTGCCCACGGCCGGTAGGGGGTACCGATGGGCTTGGAAAGACCGCCGTCGTCGGATGGGACGTTAAGCCGTGACCCCGTGTGCGGGAGAGCCATACCCTGTGCACGTTAAAGAACACGCTGGATGGCCTTGACGGGAAGCTACCCTCTGTCTCCCAACAGCTGTTCCAGTGGGTCCCCTCCTCCAACCTTCTCTAAATCTTCGGGGTCTATGTGACCTGGCCATTTAGCCCATAGTGTGCAGGGGCGGGGGTGGCTCAGTCGGTAGCGCGCCAGGCTCATAATCTGTAGTTCTCAGGTTCGAGTCCCAGCTGGGTCAGCGTTGAGATTTATCTCCGCAAAATTCCCTGCCCTGCCCACGGCCAGTAGGGGGCACCGATGGGCTTGGAAAGGCCGCTGTCCGTCGGATGGGACGTTAAGCCGTGGCGCCGTGTGCGGGAGAGAGCCATACCCTGTGCACGCTAAAGAATACGCTGGATGGCCTTGACGGGAGGCTACCCTCTGTCTTCCAACAGCTGTTCCAGTGGGTCGCCTCCCCCCAACCTTCTCTAAGCCTTCGGGGTCCATGTGACCTGGCCGTTTAGCCCATGGTGTGCAAAAAAGTGCCGCTCAGAGGTAAAACAACCCAACCCAACTCTCCATATGCTTTGCCTATGCCACGGGCTACCTAGGCCAAATTAACCCCAAGTTTAAACACATACAATAGTGCACCATTAATTCTGATTCGCAAACTTCCCATCAACACTTCAATACCGTTTGAAGAGCAATTGACACTCTCCGATAACGAACGATCTTGTACGATTCGCTCCTCAGCAGACCGGATATTAATGAGATTACTGTTTTCTTACTGAGCGCTACTCTGTTTCACGGCACGTAGCACTGCATTCTGATTGGGCTACGCAAAGCCATGGAACTTTTTACATGACCAGATATATGTAATAATAATAATATACTAAAATATAAATAAATTACCCCTTAAGTAGCTGTTTGCACATTGAGATATGACAGGAGCCTATCAAAATAGCAAGTCATAGAGAAGGTCTCTGAGGAAGGAGACCTCAGCAGAACAACTATTTTTTTTTAGAAATTAGTGATCTGGCAACCTTCGTGTCACATGATTACAGAATTCAGGAAAAATATCTGGAGCGTGTACAGCAGCTGTACACGCTCCAGTTACCGTTCACAGCAAACTGGAGCGTGTGCAGTAACTGCACACGCTCCAGTTTGTTGTGAACGGTAACTGCACAAGCTCAATATTTCTGTGAGTGGACCCACACGATCTAGTATCAAAATAATAGAATCGAGCGGATCTAGGCTCGAACCCAAATCCCTCTGATCAGAATCCAAGAGTGCTAACCACTCGGCCATGGACGGCAATTATTTATATAGCTATATATAAAATATAGTATTACATGTATATAAATAACATTTAAGCACCACTGGATCTAAGGGGAGGGTTCATGCCAGAGCCACTTACATGGAGAATATTAATAATCAAAACTCGGACAAAAAAAACACATTATTACAAAATATTTACTTAAAAGACTACTAGAATTATATTGTTTTACCTCTGAGCAGCACTTTTCGGCATGCAGTGAACAAAATGGCTACAACGTAAAGCCTCTGAGCGGCCCTTTTTTGCACACAATGGCCTAAATGGCCAGATCACAAGGTTGGGTTGTTTTACCTCTGAGCGGCACTTTTTTGCACACCATGGGCTAAATGGCCAGGTCACAAGGATCCCGAAGACTCAGAGAAGGTTGGGGGAGGGAACCCACTGGAACAGCTGTTGGGAGACAGATGGTAGCCTCCCGTTAAGGCCATCTCCCGCACACGGGGCCATGGCTTAACGTCCCACCCGACGGACGGCGAGCCTTATCCAAGCCCATCGGTGTCCCCTACTGACCGTGGGCAGGGCGGGGAATTTTGCAGAGATAAATCTCAACGCTGACCCAGCTGGGACTCGAACCTGGGAACTACAGATTACGAGCCTGGCGCGCTACCGACTGAGCCACCCCCGCCCCTAAGATTGGAGGAAGGGGACCCACTGGACAGCTGTTGGGAGACAGATGGTAGCATCCTCTCTAGGTCATCCAGCCTGTTCTTTAATATGCACAGTTATGGTTATATTGCACACAGGCCATGTTTTAATGTCCTATCCGACGAACGACTGTCTTTCGAAACCCTACTTGATCATCGTGGGTAGAGTGGGATTTAGAAGAAATATATATGAACTTTGGAGCATCAGATTTTGAGTCTGACGGATGAGCTAGCCTGAACCCCGACTAGAAAGAAAAGATCTATTGCACTGATTGGAGAGAATAATGGGCAAAAAATTACACCGGAACAACATTCTGATTCGTTCCGATGCCTCTAAATTCTTAGCTGATTCAAGTCTGTACAGAACTACGAATGCATATAGTTATATAACTACACTTAGTTTGGCTGCTCTATTTGGTACAGTACAGTCGCTCAAAAAAGTATCAGAACACAATGGTTGATCACAGAATTCAGAAAAAATATCTGGCAACAATTTTTTTTAGAAATTAGTGCTCTGGCAACTTCGTGTCACGTGACGAAGTTGCCAGTCACGTGACACGAAGTTGCCAGATCGTTATTTCTATTTTCTTCTGCCAGATATTTTTTCTGAATTCTGTAATCAACCATAGTGTTCGGATACTTTTTTAATATATATAATGCGTATGAATATATAATGCAATGAATATGGAGCGTGTGCAATTACCGTTCACAGCAAACTGGAGCGGTTGCGGTTAATGTTCACAGCACATTGGATCGTGTGAGCTCACAAACACCTGGATCGTGTGGACTCACTCACAGAAATATTGAGCGTGTGCAGTTACCGTTCACAGCAAACTGGAGCGGTTGCGGTTAATGTTCACAGCACATTGGATCGTGTGAGCTCACAAAGACCTGGATCGTGTGGGCCCACTCACAGAAATAATGAGCATGTGCAGTTACCGTTCACAGCAAACTGGAGCGGTTGCGGTTAATGTTCACAGCACATTAGATCGTGTGAGCTCACAAAGACCTGGATCGTGTGGGCCCACTCATAGAAATATTGAGCGTGTGCAGTTACCGTTCACAGCAAACTGGAGCGGTTGCGGTTAATGTTCACAGCACATTGGATCGTGTGAGCTCACAAAGACCTGGATCGTGTGGGCCCACTCATAGAAATATTGAGCGTGTGCAGTTACCGTTCACAGGAAACTGGAGCGGTTGCGGTTAATGTTCACAGCACATTAGATCGTGTGAGCTCACAAAGACCTGGATCGTGTGGGCCCACTCATAGAAATATTGAGCATGTGCAGTTACCGTTCACAGCAAACTGGAGCGGTTGCGGTTAATGTTCACAGCATATTAGATCGTGTGAGCTCACAAAGACCTGGATCGTGTGGGCCCACTCATAGAAATATTGAGCGTGTGCAGTTACCGTTCACAGCAAACTGGAGCGGTTGCGGTTAATGTTCACAGCACATTGGATCGTGTGAGCTCACAAAGACCTGGATCGTGTGGGCCCACTCATAGAAATATTGAGCGTGTGCAGCTACCGTTCACAGGAAACTGGAGCGGTTGCGGTTAATGTTCACAGCACATTAGATCGTGTGAGCGCACAAAGACCTGGATCGTGTGGGCCCACTCACAGAAATATTGAGCGTGTGCAGTTACCGTTCACAGCAAACTGGAGCGGTTGCGGTTAATGTTCACAGCACATTGGATCGTGTGAGCTCACAAAGACCTGGATCGTGTGGGCCCACTCATAGAAATATTGAGCGTGTGCAGTTACCGTTCACAGCAAACTGGAGCGGTTGCGGTTAATGTTCACAGCACATTGGATCGTGTGAGCTCACAAAGACCTGGATCGTGTGGGCCCACTCATAGAAATATTGAGCGTGTGCAGTTACCGTTCACAGGAAACTGGAGCGGTTGCGGTTAATGTTCACAGCACATTAGATCGTGTGAGCTCACAAAGACCTGGATCGTGTGGGCCCACTCATAGAAATATTGAGCATGTGCAGTTACCGTTCACAGCAAACTGGAGCGGTTGCGGTTAATGTTCACAGCATATTAGATCGTGTGAGCTCACAAAGACCTGGATCGTGTGGGCCCACTCATAGAAATATTGAGCGTGTGCAGTTACCGTTCACAGCAAACTGGAGCGGTTGCGGTTAATGTTCACAGCACATTGGATCGTGTGAGCTCACAAAGACCTGGATCGTGTGGGCCCACTCATAGAAATATTGAGCGTGTGCAGCTACCGTTCACAGGAAACTGGAGCGGTTGCGGTTAATGTTCACAGCACATTAGATCGTGTGAGCGCACAAAGACCTGGATCGTGTGGGCCCACTCACAGAAATATTGAGCGTGTGCAGTTACCGTTCACAGGAAACTGGAGCGGTTGCGGTTAATGTTCACAGCACATTAGATCGTGTGAGCGCACAAAGACCTGGATCGTGTGGGCCCACTCACAGAAATATTGAGCGTGTGCAGTTACCGTTCACAGGAAACTGGAGCGGTTGCGGTTAATGTTCACAGCACATTGGATCGTGTGAGCTCACAAAGACCTGGATCGTGTGAGCCCACTCATAGAAATATTGAGCGTGTGCAGTTACCGTTCACAGGAAACAGGAGCGGTTGCGGTTAATGTTCACAGCACATTAGATCGTGTGAGCGCACAAAGACCTGGATCGTGTGGGCCCACTCACAGAAATATTGAGCGTGTGCAGTTACCGTTCACAGCAAACTGGAGCGGTTGCGGTTAATGTTCACAGCACATTGGATCGTGTGAGCTCACAAAGACCTGGATCGTGTGGACCCACTCATAGAAATATTGAGCGTGTGCAGTTACCGTTCACAGCAAACTGGAGCGGTTGCGGTTAATGTTCACAGCACATTAGATCGTGTGAGCTCACAAAGACCTGGATCGTGTGGGCCCACTCACAGAAATATTGAGCGTGTGCAGTTACCGTTCACAGCAAACTGGAGCGGTTGCGGTTAATGTTCACAGCACATTGGATCGTGTGAGCTCACAAAAACCTGGATCGTGTGTGCCCACTCACGGAAATATTGAGCGTGTGCAGTTACCGTTCACAGCAAACTGGAGCGGTTGCGGTTATATGTTCACAGCACATTGGATCGTGTGAGCTCACAAAAACCTGGATCGTGTGGGCTCACTCACGGAAATATTGAGTGTGTGCAGTTACCGTTCACAGCAAACTGGAGCGTGTGCAGTAACTGCACACGCTCCAGTTTGCTCTGAACGGTAACTGGATCGTGTACAGTTGCTGTACACGCTTCGGATATTTTTCCTGAATTCTGTAATCACGTGACATGAAGTTGCCAGATCACTAATTTCTAAAAAAATTGTTGCCAGATATTTTTTCCTGAATTCTGTGATCAACCATGGTGTTCGGATACTTTTTTGAGCGACTGTACCATGGTATGTCAATAACAACTCAGTAACTTGTTGAATAAGTTTTTTATTAGAAAAATGTGACTGAAGATAATTTAAAGCTCTCAATATAATCGATTCGAATCTCGATTTACAGGGAGGGGAGTGACTCAGCCGGTTCCGTCGAGATTCGTAAATTTGTGGTTCCCAGGTTCGCGTCCTACCTGGGCAGGTATTCGGGTTTATCTCCTCAAAACTCCCCGTCCTGCCCTCGGTCAGTAGGGAACACTGATGGGCTTGGAAAGGCCGTCGTCCGTCGGATGGGACGTTAAGCCGTGGCTCCGTGTGCACGTTAAAGAACACGCTGGATGGCCTTGACTGTCTCCCAACAGCTGTTCCAGTGGGTCCCCTCCCACAACTTTCTCTGTGCCCTTGGGGTCCTTCTGACCTGGTCATTATGTGGGAAAAAAAGTGCCGCTCAGAGGTAAAACCACCCAACTCCCGATTCACAACAATATGCTTTAAGGAATTAAAGAGTTATTGAAGCTGAAACGTTTAAAAACATTGCTTCTTTTCCAAGGGGTGGCTCAGTCGGTAGCGCGCCAGGCTCGTAATCTGTAGTTCCCAGGTTCGAGTCCCAGCTTAGTCAGCGTTGAGATTTATCTCCGCAAAATTCCCCGCCCTGCCCACGGTCAGTAGGGGACACCGATGGGCTTAGAAAGACCGCCGTCCGTCGGATGGGACGTTAAGCCGTGGCTCCGTGTGCGGGAGAGCCATACCCTGTGCACGTTAAAGAACACGCTGGATGGTCTTGACGGGAGGCTACCATCTGTCTCCCAATAGCTGTTCCAGTGGGTCCCCTCCCCCAACCTTCTCTGAGCCTTCGGGGCCCATGTGACCTGGCCATTTAGCCCATGGTGTGCAAAAAAAGTGCCGCTCAGAGGTAAAACAACCCAACCCTTTTTTCCAAAAAACAAAACATTCAAAATCACGAAAAATTCACATAACTATTACGCGAACTGCTAAAATTACTTTTACCCATGTTAGTCAAGTTAGTATAACTGTTATTGTTTTAACTTGTTTTTATTAATTTTTTAAGAACAATTATTTAAACTGGCATTGTTGTTAAATATTTAAATTTTCGCAACTCTAAATAACAAAATAAATTACCCTTCGAACAGACTCTTACCACAGAGGTCTGACAGGAGCCTGATAATATAATATTGTTGAAAATCGAAATAAACAAAGATAGTTTTATATTCAGAGGCCACTTCATTAGCTACAGTTCCAAGCTATTGAACACTAACTCAGTATCATAATTTTTTCTTTTTGAAAAATATGTGATCGAAGATAATTTAAAGTTCCCAAACAAATCTAATCTCAACTTACAAAGATATCAAATAAAATCTCGTTAGGAAAGATGACAAAGTATGGTCTTTTGTAGGGTGGGGTGGCTCAGTCGGTAGCGCGCCAGGCTCGTAATCTGTAGTTCCCGGGTTCGAGTCCCAGCTGGGTCAGCGTTGAGATTTACCTCCGCAAAATTCCCCGCCCTGCCCACGGTCAGTAGCTGACACCGATGGTCTTGGAAAGGCCGCCGTCCGTCGGATGGAACGTTAAGCCGTGGCCCCGTGTGCGAGAGAGCCATATCCTGTGCACGTTAAAGAACACGCTGGATGGCCTTGACGGGAGACTACCATCTGTCTCCCAACAGCTGTTCCAGTGCGTCCCCTCCCCAACCTTCTCTGAGTCTTCGGGGTCCTTGTGACCTGGCCATTTAGCCCATGGTGTGCAAAAAAAGTGCCGCTCAGAGGTAAAACAACCCAACCCATGGTCTTTTGTATCCATTTCATCTCAGATTGCCGCTTGTGATTTGCGTTGGGATCGTAACGAATGCGACTCCTTGATTCTTCTGAATCAGCAATGCATTTTTTTTTTTCTTTGAGAGATTTTTTTTACAGTCCGCGAATTTCGAATTGCGTGCAGACTTCCTCCACTGTTGCCAGCAGCTGTTGTAGAGCGGCGCTTCCATTTCCACTGTCAGAATTCTCCAGGCAAAAATCCAAAAAACTCGCATATTTCTCTCTCTATATATACCTGGATTTCCTGAACGGAGTTCAATCAATAAACCATTTCGAATTTCTAGAATAGTATGTGTGACGTAAGGGCATAACCTCCTTATGGGAAAGGCGTGCAATACAGTCGCTCAAAAAATATCCGAACACTATGGTTGATTACAGAATTCAGAAAAAATATCTGGCAACGATTTTTTTTTTTAGAAATTAGTGATCTGGCAACCTTCGTGTCACGTGACACGAAGGTTGCCAAATCACTAATTTCTGAAAAAATCGTTGCCAGATATTTTTTCTGAATTCTCAAATCAACCATAGTGTTCGGATACTTTTTTGAGCGACTGTACCGGTTTCAAACCGCTTGTTTCGGTACCCAGAAAGATTTCAATAAACGTTACAAGTGTACCGATTTTAATTTTAAAATTCGCACGTTAAAACCAAAAATGAAAGTATAATTTCAGTCGTACAGTAGCTCAAAAAAGTATCCGAACACTACGGTTGATTACAGAATTCAGAAAAAATATCTGGCAAAGATTTTTTTTTAGAAATTAGTGATCTGGCAACCTTCGTGTCAAGTGACACGAAGGTTGCCAGATCACTAATTTCTAAAAAATCCTAAATAGTGTTCGGATATTTTTTGTGCGACTGTATTTTACAAAAACGTTGTTTGAGTGGAAATCTACTTTGTCCCTACTTAACTTCCTTTAATTAATATTACTTGTTTTCTCTGAAACAAATTTGTAAGAAATATGTCTTTTTTATGAAAAATGATTTTAGTATCAATTTCGAAATGTATTTTCAATAAACTGAATTATCTGATTGTTCGAGACTGGATTCTATTTTTCAGAAGGAACTTGAATTTGTAACGCAGAAACTTTTATGCAATTAGAAGAATCTGAGTAAATAATGCGCTAGTTTCGAAAAACAGAAAAAACCTATATTTGAAAATGGTTCCGGTTATGGAAAGTACGGAACGATTACAGAAATGTCTCCTATGAAGAACTAGTCGGTCCCCTTAGTGTTAGCAGACAAGAGGCACTTCTTTAAGGCACTGCATCTTGTTTTTAATGCGCACACTTGGCCACATCTTGGGTTGGGTTGTTTTACCTCTGAGCGACACAATGGACTAAATGGTCAGGTCACAAAGACCAACCTCAGAGGGCTCAGAGAAGGCTAGGGGTAGGAGATCCCCTAGACAGCTGTTGGGAGACAGATGGTAGCCTCCCGTCAAGGCCATCCAACGTGTTCTTTAACGTGCACAGGGTATGGCTCTCCCGCATATGGGGCCACGGCTTAACGTCCCATCCGACGGACGGCAGCCTTTACAAGACCATCGGTGTCCCCTACTGACCGTAGGCAGGGCGGGGAGTTTTTCAGAGATAAATCTCAACGCTGACCCAGCTGGGACTCGAACCTGAGAATTACAGATTATGAGTCTGGAGCATTACTGACCCCCCGCGCGCCCCTGCAGCAGCTTAATATCCCATCTGAGGAACAGCTACCGTTCCAAACTAATAGACGTGCTTTTCCTTACGGAGGACAGAACGAGGGATCGCAGGGGAAAATCATCGCAGTCACAATGGGAACTGAAACTTGGGAACATCAGATTTACGAGCCTAGCTCTAAGTTTTAGAGCTGACGATCTCATTGGCCACTGACTTGCTCTCAGTATCGAATCGATGTCGCAGCAAAATGTGCACAGAATCCGTAATGAGCAAAACCATAAAAGTGAAATATTGTGCTGTTGCGTGTAATCCTTATCTCATTAAAATTATCAGAGGGTTGTAAGCGGCTTTTTCGCTTCCATCATTCTTTTGATGCCATTAACCTTTTCTTTTTCCCAGTTGGTCCTAAAAAATCATCAGAACTCTTTTGAATTCAGTCATCAGACCATAAGGATTACAAGAGAATGAAGGAAAAAAGGAAATTGAAACTTTATTATAATTTGCGGCATATGATGAATATTTTATCTGGTATAAATAAAAGGCCAAATTGCTTTTCGTGACGACCATTAAATCGGTAGCCGAATATAAACTAAATTACTTAATAAGTACTACGTAAAACTGTTCGATGACACTGAAACATTTAATGAAAAAAAATATTTAACCCTTTTCGATCGGTGGGGGGGGGGGGGGGGGGGGTTGAATTGTTTTGCCTCTGATTGGAATATTTTATACATACAATGGACAAAATCAGTGCTGTCCAAGTTCTCTAAGACCGCGTGCCATTTTTTTCTTTTGCCAATATTTCGAGGGCCAAAAAAATAATTTGATAGGATAGGTAATTGAAAAGTCAGTTCTTGTAACCTCAAAAAATTATTTTTATTTATACGAAAAATAATAAGTAATACTAAACCTCAAAAACCTCAAAAAATTATTTTATTTATACGAAAAAAATAAGTAATAATATGCCTCAAAAACCTCAAAAAATTATTTTATTTATACGAAAAAAATAAGTAATAATAAACCTCAAAAACCTCAAAAATTATTTTATTTATACGAAAAAAATAAGTAATAATAAACCTCAAAAACCTCAAAAATTATTTTATTTATACGAAAAATAATAAGTAATAATAAACCAAGATAAAATTTCTAAACCGTATCAAATATTTAATAAATTTAATGGGAGCATTGTGGTCGTATTTGTTGGCAATAATTTCTTTTACGTCCATATCGATATTTGTTGTTGCGAGTCGAAGTATATGTTCAAGTGTAGAGTCTTTCAAGCAGTTTCTGTATCTTGATTTTATATATCTCATATCAGAAAATGCGCGCTCGCAGACATATGTACTTCCGAACATAGAAATTATTTGGAGTCCAAAATCTTTCATTTTTGGATATGTTTCTTTAGGCCAAAGTTTGAACAATTCTATTCCAGTTTCTCTATTAGATGCAATAATTGGGTCGGCCTGAAGGTCACATAATTCCATTTGATATTTAGTTCAAAGCCTGAAGGTCACATAATTCCATTTGATATCAAGTTCACCGTTGATTAGGATCTACGGTGCTAATATCAATGTTTAATGGATTACTGAATAAATTTAAACTTTGCTTAAGGTCATCAAATTGAGAAAATCTTCTATTAAAATCTTCAATTAGGATATCTAATTTAGGAACAAATTTTTCAGAATTAATTGTTTTACTGAGATGCTTCATTTCTTCGTAGAACTCTTTACAATTTTCAAAATGAATTAAATTGTTTTCCTGCAAATTTGACTTCAACAATTGTAGTTTGTTTCTAAACCTAGTAACATGATTATAAAGACAGCACATGTTTTGATCTTTTCCTTGTAAGGATTTATTCAAGACATTTAAATAATCTGTAATGTCTCTTAGGAAAGCAAGTGAACATAAAAAGTTGTCATCAACAAAACTTGCTATTAAATCTTCATCGGTGCCCACCTGTGAGAAAAAATGAATTTCTTTTCGAAGTGTAAAAAATCTCTTGAGGCATTTTTCGGCACTTAACCAGCGAATATTACTATGTAAAAGCAGATCGCCATACTCAGCATGTAGTTCGTCCAAAAAAGCTTTAAATTTTCTGTGTTTAAGAGAACGATTTCCGCCACGAATTAAATTGGTAATTTTGACAACCTTTTCCATTACGTCGTTTTGTCTCAGCGAAATGCCACAAAATGTCTCCTGGTGCACAATACAGTGCAACATTCGACAATGCATGCCATGTGCATGCGCAGTGAGAGCGATTCGTGCTGTCGTTAGATGCTTCTTATTACTGCAGCTTCATAAAAACATTTGTTTGATGACGCCGCACCGCCCTTAAAAGGTTTCAGAAGTTTGCCGATCGGCTTAAGAATGTTTCGTGAACTTTATAGAATGAGTAAGTTGAAGATTGCATATCAAGTAAAGTAATATAAGTTGACAAAACATTATAAGGTGGATTACAGATATTTATCTATCGCGGGCCACAAAAACCTTGTGCGGGGCGCTAATTGAACAGCGCTGGACTAAATGGCCAGGTCATTAATGGCTCAGCGGGTAGAGGGATAAGAACCCACTGAGATACTATTAGGTGACAGATGGAAACCTCATGTAAAAGCGGAACAGCGAATGACTCATTTGGTAAAGCGCCAGGCTCGTAATGTGCAGTCCCAGGTTCGAATCTCAACTGTGCCTTCGTTGATGTTTATCTCATCCCCATCCTGCCCTCGTGAGAAAGGAGGCACCGATGGACTTGGAAAGACCCCCGTGCCTTCTGATGGGACTTTAAACCGTGGCTCCGTATGCAGGAGAGCCATACCCTGTTCACAAATTGAAGGTTGGGTTGGGGTGTTTTGCTTCTGAGCGGCACTTTTTTGCACACCATGGGCTAAATGGCCAGGTCACATGGACCCCGAAGGCTCAGAGAAGGTTGGGGAAGGGGACCCACTGGAACAGCTGTTGGGAGACAGATGGTAGCCTCCCGTCAAGGCCATCCAGCGTGTTCTTTAACATGCACAGGGTATGGCTCTCCCGCACACGGGGCCACGGCTTAACGTCGCATCCGACGGACGGCGGCCTTTCCAAGCCCATCGGTGTCCCCTACTTACCGTAGGCAGGGCGGGGAATTTTGCGGAGATAAATCTCAACGCTGACCCAGCTGGGACTCGAACCTGGGAACTACAGATTACGAGCCTGGCGCGCTACCGACTGAGCCACCCCCCTCCCCACACATTGAAGAATACGCTAAATGATAGTGAGGGGAGACTACCATCTGTCTCCTAACAACTGTCCAGTGAATCCCTTTCCCCTAGTCTTCTATGAACCCTTGGGGTTCTTGTGACCTGGCTATTTAGCCCATTGTGTGGAAAAAAAGGCATTGCTCAGTGGTACAGTCGCTTAAAAAGTATCCGAACACTATGGTTGATTACAGAATTCAGAAAAAAATATCTGGCAACGATATTTTTCTTAATTCTGTAATCACCCATAGTGTTCGGATACTTTTTTTTTTAAGCGACCGTACATTTGATTGAAATCTTCATGTGCTATCACATGTTTCAATAAAAAAAACTTATTTTAGAAGTTAGAGAGCTTCGATGTTAGTTTCCCATTGACATAACACAGGTTTGCTCTTCAACTAATTTAATTTATGGAAACCAGTGTATTTCCAAAAGCCTTAACTGATGGACATCGTTTTCAATATCTTATCTGATTCACTAACACATTTTGTTGGGGCTGTGGAATAAATATTATACAGGGAAATATAAGAAGTCTGAGAAAAAATTTTGATCATTTTGTGGCACTCTTAAATTTAATTGAATTAAAATCAGAAATTATAGTACAGTCGCTCAAAAAAGTATCCGAACGCTATGGTTGTTTACAGAATTAAGAAAAAATATCTGGCAACGATTTTTTTAGAAA